>CABFWO010004779.1:0-42472 GCA_902155825.1 Timema genevievae
TAATTAGTACTTAAGCGTATAACCCAAACGGGTAGTAAGACGCGGTGCTAAATATTATTATTATTATTATTATTATTATTATTATTGAACCCACCATGAATTCCCCCATGAGATTTCTATTTAAATCAATGGTAAGAAAAATAACATTTAATTTGAATTTTAGAAATAAATATTTGGATAATTCGAAGCCTTATACATTGTACATTTTTTTCCAGTTGGTATTACTCATTTCAAACCTTAATTAACGATCTTTATTAAACCACCCCCATTCGCTGATGATGCCAAATAGAGTTGGATTTAGCCTATTGACACGTGGTAGACAAGAAAGCACCGGCGGTGAGCGGGTTGCCTATTATAGGGGATGTGTTGGGTCGGCTTTCATCAGTTCTGATTTATGTCTGCAATTTTAGTTTGCTAATGTTTACAAGTTTTTATATTTTGTGTTTGAATTTTTCTTGTTTTTTCATATATATGTTTTTATTGTGTATGTGTGTTATACAGCGTATATAAAATGTGTTTGTTTATATGTGGCATATTTTGAGGTTATTGATTTATTGTGTACCGGATTCCTAGATAGAACTACTCATGAAAATAATTTATTCGAATATTGAATATTTCGAATTATTTTAGCTATCCCTTGTACTTCGAACTAAAATAGTTCTATTGTATTATATATATATATATAATTAAAATAGTTCTATTGTATTAAAGATACATATATATTATTATATATGCATATTATAATTTAAAAAATTCTATTGTATTATATATATATATATAATATAATAGAACTATTTTAATTCGAAGTACAAGGGATAGCTAAAATAATTCGAAATATTCAATATTCGAATTAATTATTTTCATGATTAGTCCTATCTAGGAAGCCGGCACACAATAAATCAATAACCTCAAAATATGCCACATATAAACAAACACATTTTATATACGCTGTATAACACACATACACAATAAATACATATATACAAAAATTACAAAAATTCAAACACAAAAAATAATAACTTGGAAAATTTATCAAAAGAAAATTGCAGCTATATATATATGCTATTTTAGTGTATGTGAGGAAGGTAGAATTTAAAGTAACTGTACCCTCATTTGTGTGAAGGGAAAGTGGAAAAACCATTATAAAAAATCCACCCCAGTTTACCCCTATGGGACTACAGCCCCAATGTCTCTCCAGCTAACCGTACTAAATGATCGTAGCATTTAGACTGCACGCCCGTAGTCCTTATAAAATAATATTTAACCTCGGTGTGGCCCATGGAGGTTTATTGCTGTGTGCGTGTAACGAAGCTTTTTTACCTCCGCCAGTTTAACAACTCTACTGAAGGCTATCATTAAAACAATCCAAAGGGTTTCCTCTGTAACCTGTCTCCCGGTTCGGCTCTTAAACAACACAATATTACGACCTTCACTGAACGGTACTCAGGGGCTTTAATCCTCTCTGCAAGAATGTGAACTTCCTGTGGGACTGCATTCAGGTGGTTAGCTCTCTATCGGGGTCGAGAACGTTCAGGTGTAGACCAACCACCTGTGATATGTTATAGTTCCAATCCCAGTATGGTAGATTAGCTCTTGTGCTTGAGGACGTGCCTATTGACTTGGAGGTAGCCTAGCTGTGCTTGAGGATGTGCCTACAGACGTGGAGGTAGCCTAGCTCTTGTGCTTGAGGACGTGCCTACTGACGTGGAGGTAGCCTAGCTCTTGTGCTTGAGGCCGTGCCTACTGACGTGGAGGTAGCCTATCTCTTGTGCTTGAGGATACACCTACTGACGTGGAGGTAGCCTAGCTCTTGTGCTTGAGGACGTGCCTATTGACTTGGAGGTAGCCTAGCTCTTGTGCTTGAGGACGTGCCTACTGACGTGGAGGTAGCCTAGCTGTGCTTGAGGACGTGCCTACAGACGTGGAGGTAGCCTAGCTGTGCTTGAGGACGTGCCTACTGACGTGGAGGTAGCCTAGCTGTGCTTGAGGATGTGCCTACAGACGTGGAGGTAGCACTAGCTGTGCTTGAGGACGTGCCTACTGACGTGGAGGTAGCCTAGCTCTTGTGCTTGAGGATACGCCTACTTGACGTGGAGGTAGCCTATCTCTTGTGCTTGAGGATACACCTACAGACGTGGAGGTAGCCTAGCTCTTGTGCTTGAGGACGTGCCTACTGACGTGGAGGTAGCCTAGCTCTTGTGCTTGAGGACGTGCCTACTGTCTTATAAGTAGCCTAGCTATGTTATATAAGATATCAGACATTTTTTGTGAAATAAAATAATAATCATGAGGTATTTTTTTAAATAAATTGTGAGTAAAACCCTTGTGAGTTCATTGAAAACACCATTGAAAACAACATTTAAATAAAATAGTGAAATATTTAATAAAGAGTGTTATTAAAATAAATGTCAGAAGTGGACTGCGACCTGAACGCAGCGCCTTAGACCGCTCGGCCATCCTGATACCTTCTTAAAAGACAAACAAACAAATTAATGTTGCCTACAATAAGGCAAATGCTATAGTACTATTTTCATATAAAGGGCCTTATCTGATATCTAGAAAAGCTATTGGGCCCATTTTCACATATTCATACGTCAAGATATGTGGTGTGCAGCTATAATTTTTTCTAGAAAGGGCGTGAAAATGTAATTTTTCTAAGAGGGATCCGCTATAAAATTGTACCATACCTTTAGCCAATGAAAGTTTGTTTACGAATATGTGCCCCCACCCCCTTCCATGTCCCCCTTTTCTACGCCCTTAATTGATAGATATTATCAATACCCATCAAATACTACTAATAATATAGTAGAATATTATCAATAGTTTTTATCACCGCGTCTTACTACCCGTTCGGTTTATACACTGATGTACTAATTACGCTAATAGGTTAGTGAGGTGAGAGGATGAATTTAGATGAAGTGTAACCGCATTTGCGTGGAGAGATAGTGGGAAACCATTTAGAAAAAAATAGACTCAGTATAACCGACCGGGATTCGAAACCACGATCTCCCTGTCATCGACAATATCGTCTGTTGCGATAGTAGCTCCTTAGACCGTGCGACCACCGAAGTTAGCGTTAGTTGACCACAAAAAAATACGCTCGTGTTTCTAAAAAAAAGGTTTTTCCTATCAGAATCCTACTGTATTACGGTTATTTTAACTTTTTAAGAATTCACATCAAGGATCACGCGAGCAAAGGCGTAAGGCTCGCCTGTCTCATCCTGCGAGTGTCGGTGGAAGTCTGGATTCAAATCTCTGACGGGTGTACTAAGGAGACCTTTCTTAAAAACAACCCGCCTCGGTGGCGTAGTTGGCTAACGCACCAATCGTGTTGAGTCAGACCGCCGAGGACGGGGAGATCGAGGTTCAAATCTCGGTCGGGTGAACTGGGGGTGGTTTTCCCTAAATAGTTTTCCACTCTCCCTCCACGCAAATGCAGGTTCACTTCCTCTAAATTCAACCTTCCCAATTCTTAATCCATTAGCATAATTAGTACTTAAGCGTATAACCCGAACGGTTAGTAAGACGCGGTGATAAATAATAATAATAAATAATTTCCATGGACTTGCCAATTCACACTGCAACCAAACGTCTGCGGACATTTCCGATGCCTACAAACTTGAGTTGCTATACTGCAGTGTAGTGTAGATGATCACGTGCTCTTCAAACCGCCACTGCGCATGCTCAGTCCAAAACGTCCACGTGGATGCCCTACCTATCGCCCGGAAAGTGATCTGAAAACATCCGTACCACGGACACCTCGGTCGTTCTGTGACACCGCGGATGCCAGTGTGAAATGGCTTTTACCACTTGTCCGTGCTATCCGCATATTCATATGATAGAGAGGAGAAAGGTAACACTTATAAAGTGAATGTACCCGAATCTACGTGAAAATAGAGTGGAAAACCATTTAGGGAAAAAAAAACATTGATTTATCCTCCCCCCGCTTCAGTGGCCGAAAGTTCTAAGGCGTCACTCTCGTTTTGTACTGGCCTGCTGATGACGGAGAAATTGGAGTTCAAGCCCTTGTTGAGCCTACTGTGGGTGGTTTTCCCCTAAATGGTTTTTCACTATTTTTCTCTCTCCACTTTATTGCGGGTACACTTCATATAAATTCAAACTTCCACTTCCCTAACAGATTAGTGTAATTAGTACATACACGTATAACCCGAACGAATAGTAAGACGCGTTGATAAAAAAAAAAGTAACTAGATTATTTGTAGAAATCCAGGAAATATCTCCGTTATCTGAACCAGCACTTGATTTTTAAAAAAAAACGTTTAGACGCGATGTTCTTTGAGAAATGTTCTGGTTCTGGTACATAAGGATGACTCTAGGAAGTGACACATCAGAAGACTAGCGAGGGGAGGTCTGTAAAGACGGTAGTCTTGAGTGTAGGTCACGAGGGCCCTAAGGGGGCCCCGCGGTCTCCCTAAAGGTAGCAGCCGGCTCCCACGATATATCCGAGGATATTACAGCATCACACACAGAGAATCCTTACCTTACAAACCCGTCACGCTCCAATCAAGATATACCCCCTTCTATTCCATCCGGTTTAGACTAGAACAGTCGAGATGAAATTTATGAACGCCAGTAACTAAATGGATTTATAACGTTACTGAACTGGAGATGTCCGGTAGTAGGAGAACAAACAAGGGAGGAGGAAAATACTGATGGTAATACAATTTATATTGTGACCCCCTCTTTTTAAATTACGTCATTCGATTCACAAAGATCCGTTCTACGCTCGTTTCCCGGGCAGTTATATCTTTATAATCAATCAATGTGGATTTTTGTACATTTCGCAGATTGGAAAGTGTTATATTTAAACTATGTCTACTAGTCTATATTATGTATAGGGCAATTGAAAATATTTTTATGCTCATTTCAGTAAACATTAAACTCTTGTATTGTTAAAGGTTTTGTCAATATTTAAACAATACGCAACATCTATTTGGCGACATCCAAGATACCTAGACTGACCCCTTAAGGGAATATTTTATACTTTTTATGTAACATTGTTAAGGTAGAACAATTAATGTATTGGGAATTCAGTATAATCAGTCATTCAATGAGGTGTACACAATTTAATATTTACAATATTTTAGAAAAAAGTAAATCTTAATGTTTAAAGCAGTTTAAAAGTGGTAAAATTACACCATTTTTAATCTAATATAAATACAGTTCTTTTTACACCCCGAAAATTTGATTTTACCTCATTTTGTTGTACACAGTGTCATTATTTAAAACTAATTTTTTTTACTCTAGCTCAGTCATTAATTTTTATTAATGTTTTCGAAATGATCATTGCAAATATAATGTTTGAAATGTATATCCTATGAAATGTATTATTTTGACTATACCAATTGTATATACAATATCGAGTAGTAGAAGGTAATATTCCAGGCTGAGGCAGTGTGTCAGATAATCCCAACTAATATCCAGGTAAAGCGGATGCCTGCTTTCTTATCTTGTCGGTGTGTCTAGAATGGGCTGAAACAATGCTATTTGCTATATTATCCAGGACAACCCCCCAAACCCTAATGTAAAGAGAATAGTGACGTAGCGCCATTTGGAGGAATTTAATTATGTCATTGATTACGTCACGTAGTACACAGCAATTATATTTTGATACTAAAACACCCACACATACCTACATATTTTTAAAATAATAACTGGATAGTAATTGGATTTTGTTGTGGATTTTAAATGGGTATTTATTATTTAAAGCTTCAAAATGTGACCTGATTTTTAATAACTTAGTTTTTTCTCCTATATAGCTTTGTGTAAGTTACATCCCGGTTTGTGTACTGAATGACGTCATAAGCTCAACAAATCAGATGTATTTCTCTACATGGTATCATCTTCTATTCTCTTTGCATTGTCTACCCCCCACATATGTTAATTCTCTGCCAAGAAGTTATAGACTAAAAATATGTTTGTAATTCCCACTGCCTAGTGACCTTAAGATGCTCATCCCTACCTTAAGTCTGTTCAGCGTAGGAATTGTTTTCTGAAAGGCCTTTTTCCCTACCAGAAAGTTATTATATATAGTAGGATTTTGGTAGGAAAAAAGACCTTTCAGAGAGTAATTCCTACCGTGAATGGAGTACTGTATATCATGGCTCAAGTTGGAACACCCTGTATACTAGGACAAACAGGTATATCCTCTGACGGACATAACCTCAACACATAGCGGCCCACGTAGCTCCCAGGCGCGTCTTACACGTTTCCTGTCTCCTCCTTCTCGGCGATGATATTATACTTTCCGTCAGGTTAGATCAATCCTTCAGTTATTATTATTATTTAGCACCGCGTCTTACTACGCGTTCGGGTTATACGCTTAAGTGCTAATTACGCTAATGGATTAGGAATTTGGAAGGTTGAATTTAGAGGAAGTGAACCCGCATTTGCGTGGAGGGAGAGTGGAAAACCATTTAGGAAAAACTACCCCAGTTCACCCGACCGAGATTCGAACCTTGATCTCCCCGTCCTCGGCAGTCGAGCTCAACACGACTAGCGCTTTAGCCAATTACACCACCGAGGCGGGTTAATCCTTCAGTTAACGGTGGATATGTATGTGGCAGGGTTAAGGTGGGAGTGTAAGGGGCGTTAGAAAAGAACAGTGTTTTTACATGTTTTATAGTAAAACTTTTTTTTAACAAAATAAATAAAATATTGCTCCAATAGAAACATAAGAGTAGTTTAATTTTCTTCACACGGTGATATTAACCATAATTGTTTAATATCTGTAATCAGCATAGTGGCATTATATGAGAAACCTTTTTAAATGAAGGTAAAAAGTTTTCATTAAATTACAGAAAACCCTTGACAGATATTCAACAAATTCTGCGTATAACCCGAACGGGTATTAAGACGCGGTGCTAATAATAATAACTGTTGATATTACCATCTGAAGAAAATTAAACTTTATATTTCTACTGGAGCAATATTTTATTTATTTTGAGCACAAATTCATCTGATTGCCAAACCCTTCTTTCACCTCTTACAAGACGTGTATTAATTACAACTTGTGAATGTGAGGAATGCCAGTCCTCCACCGTGGTTTGGATTCCACGTTAAACTGTAGGTCCTCCATTTCATCTCACAATCAGCCTAACATTACACATTAGCGTAAGAGCGTATAGCCCGGATGGGTAGTAAGACGTGGTGCTATTAATAATAATATTTATTTTGCTATAGCCTATAAAATACAAAAATTCTGCCCTTAACTTGCGTTGCCCACAGCTTAAGACTCTAGACCACCCATATAGTACGCCAATACACTCGAGCAAATCTTTATCCGCCGGCGATTGCAGAACTTCACAAGGTGAGGAAGGACTCCGGAGTCTGGGATGAAATGCCGCCTGTCCGGTATGTAAATGAGGGACTCCTTTCCTTGAACGTGTCGCAGATACACTTAGCGGACATTATAGAACGTACGACTTTTCAGCTGAGAGCAATCCAACGCAAACGTTTTCTGATTTTATATTTTAAAAAATTTTTTACTTGAGTTATTTAATATGTACTTTCTGAACCGACTGATTATATCAACAACACACGACTTATATATTAACTTAAATTTAAATTAAATACATCACTTAGCACTTGAATATTTATTCATCATTGTGAAAGGGGAGGCCCACATTTTAACAATGATGAATTTTTTTGGTCAGGTCGCGGGAATCGAACTCGGGACCCTTAGCTCAGTCTGTAGGCAGACACACTTACAGACTGAGCTAAGGTGTCGGACACTTAATATAAAAATATGGCCACTCAGAGATTCACCGGTACCTTCTTAAAAGCCCTTATCACTTCCGATTAACCGGGAAATTAAATACAAAACTAAGCTCAAACAAAAAAACACGTATCAACGTAGGAGCATCTGCATTTTTTAATTGACAGAAAAGAGATTGGAGTCAATTTAATCTTCATTTAAAAAAAATCAATTTTCTTGAATATTTTGTACTATGGTAGAACAATTTCACTGGTAACTTATTAGCTCCACTTTTTTTTTAATGTATAACACACAAATATGCAACCACGGTGCGAGCAACTACTGATTATAACTTGTTATTACCTGTTAGGGGCTATCTATCACATGGGCTCTTAAGGGGCGATAGAAGGGAACTTGAGTTTAATTCCATTTCAAAAATACGGACTTGAAATCGAGTTCCCTTCAACTACACCTTAATATTCCGTCTGCCCTAACACCTAACTTATGTATTGTTCTGTACATAGTACAGTGTATAGTCCATTTGCTACCGGAGAGTTGGTAACTAACAGCTATCAGGAGATTCTTATGGCAATCATTGGTTGAAAGTTAATAATGTGGAAATAATGATTATATTCCTTGCAATACTATATTATTAATCAAAAGTGTTAATTAACACTTCTAATAATATTTCCTTAAAGATTACTGTATAATTTTTTTTTCGTAACTTATTGAAATAATAAAATACATTAATAAAACTATTATGTTTTTAGTTTCGTGGTTGTGGCAACAAGAAATATTATAGTTCATGAAATAATAAACTAAAATGTATTATACTCACACTTGTATCTTCTTATAACATGCCACCAAAATAAATAAATGTTTTTTTTTATAATTTAGTGAAAGAGTCATACAAAATATTAGCTTTAAAATATTCCCGTTCTGGTTATACGCTTAAGTACTATTTACGCTAATGGGTTAGGAATTGGGAAGGTTGAATATAGAGGAAGTGAACCCGCATTTGCGTGGAGGTAGAGTGGAAAACCATTTAGGAAAAAACCCTCCCAGTCCACCCGACCGAGAAGCTTTAAAATAAAAAGGTTTTTTATGTTGTAAACACATGCGCATGAACACACTCAAAGACGGTTTGAGTGGCGTCATGAATCACCCTTTGTTTCTTCCATTTCGCCATATTGATTTATGAAGTGAATGCATCTTTATAGAAACTCTCGTTTGTAAAACTTTTTAAGTGAACCACAAAAAAATAAAATAAAAAAGTAGTGAAATGTTTTAACCTGTCAATAGTGATAGCAACCCAACATACGGTCTTGCAGACCATGTGGTTTGATTTAATGGATACATGACAATATATCTGGTAACTTTTAATAGTTTTCAGTTACTACCACTCCAGTGTCGAATGCACTCTTGGTGTTACAGCTCAAACCAAACGTCACATCGAGGTGCGATTCTCTGTATTTTACTTTAAATTATATCCTTAAGAGTTCAAGGAATTCGAGAATTCAATACCCCCCCTCTCTCCTCCCTAGTATTTATATAATATAACTTTGCCCCTACCACTTATTTCACGGTGCAGTCTCGAGCTTCTCAAGACTACGCTCGGCGCGAGGGTGCAGGTTGCCTCGAATGATCGTCGGACCGGTCGCCAGATCACTGGCTCGGAACGAGAAGACTTCCCGTCGATACAAGATGAGGGGGTCCTGAGGGACGTTCCTCGGAGCGTAACGTTGAGGGACTTTGTCGTGGATTGAGCAAGGATCCAGGACAGGTGCCTTCAACGGCGGACCGATATGATGACCTTTTCTTAAAAACACCACGGTCTTACTACCCGTTCGAATTACATACATAGGTACTAATTACGCTCGTATGTTAGGGATGAGGGAGGTTGAATTTAGATAAGATGTACACGCATTTCCATTAGGGGAAAATGAAAAAAACCTTTTAGAAAAACACCCACGCTCCTAATACCCGACGGGGATTTGAACCCCAATCTTCCCGTCATCAGTAGTCTAGTCTATTGTTCGAGGGAGGCTTAGACCATTCGACCACCGAAGTGGTGATAAATAGATAAAAGGATATGAATAATATCTGCATTAATTACATTTCAAAATAAGCCTAAAATAAAACCTGTCCTTTATTTATCGAGTCTACTACATAAAATCAATCACATCTTGAAGGTATTTGCTTTCCTCTTCCTTGACGACAAACTCTCATATAAACAAAGTTACCCAGGTGAAGATCGAACTAAAATACTGATTTTTATAGGAAGCCCACTTTCGACTAGCCAAATTGATTTAAAGTCACTAAAATGTTAAATTCTAGAAATATGTCTTATTTGATTTATTAATTATAAAGTTAATCCAAAGAGTTATTAAAAACTTCCAATAATTCTTCCTTGTGGATTACTGTATTGTTTCTCTTTACATCGTTACTTAAACGGGCTGAGAATGTAAATACACATTGTAATATGTATTTATTTTACGCCATTGTGGTAAGATGAATTTACAGTGTTTAAATAACGGGCTTCCTATGAAAAACGAACTGTAGACGCCTATGAAGAGCGTGCATCATAACAGGCCCAACTCAGCTCCCGGCTCGCGAGAGGTATGGGAGTAAAAGGGAAAAGAAAATACCAAGATATTCCAGAAATGTGTGCAGTGCATTCGTATTTGAATGATTACTCGAAATTTTCCACGGTGACGATGGTGGACAAAGCGACAAAGTTTCTTGTTAATAATTACAGTATACACCTATTATAATAGAATGAAGATTACTGCATAGTGCTTATCTGTGAAGCCATTCTAAAATGGTAAAAATAACAGCCTTTTTAACGTAGTTTTCATCCAAATATCATTTAATATTTCAAAATTGTTCAGTATTAGGAACTTCTATTAACTCTTTATCTTCATTAATGTTTAATCAGGGATGATCAAAATTTACGATTTCTAGCCGACTGTATCAGAGAGTTGATTGGCATGTGTGTTGCACTCTCTTAACGGGCCGTTAGGAAAACTTCCCGAGCCACCACGAAATCTACCGACCCACACAAGACGGAAATAGAATAAAAGTCAGAAAATAGTCATTTACGCAACATCACTTGCGAATGGATCATTATTAGGTCATAGGGCAAAAGGTCAAAAAGTCAACCCGTTTAATTTTATTTAATTATGGCTTATCTTCAGAGGATACAAAAATGATAAAGTATGACATAACATAACACAATATATAGGATATATGGTGCCTTTTAATTAATAATGCAATTAATTATCAATATTCTTGCTTACGTTGAACGTTGATAAAAAAGAATTCATGCAACACACTCACACAGGATATTGATAAATTTTCAATAATACAAACAAAAAATCAATAACAAAGATCACAAGTTCAATGATTGACTTGAGGACAACCTAACATAAGTTTCATTTTTTATGAATCAATGTAGTATGTTGTTTTCTCTAAAATAAAATAAAATAATTTTTATCAGATTGTTTCTATAAAGAAGATAATACATGGACCCGCTTCAGTGACCGAATGGTCTAAGGCGTTACTATTGTGTTAGACTGGCCTTCTGAGGACGGGGAGATTGGAGTTCAATTCCGATCGGGTCTGCTGAGGGTGTTTTTTCCCACTCTCCTTCCACGAAAATGCGGATAGATTACCTCTAAAATGCTTCCTTTCTCATCCTTACCTCTGTGCTTATAATTTGACGAGGCAGTAAGACACGGTAAAAGATAGTAATAATAATAATTATTATTATATTACTATACACGGAATTATTACTAACCTCGTGAATAAAAAATAATTAAAAATTGATTTGAGGGGATAATAGGTTGCAGTGTTAGAAATTTCACTGCAAAAAACCACAAATCACCTCGAAATTATTTCACTCCTACTTGAAAGTCCGAGAATGATCGTTGATGCATGGAATTGAGATGTTAATTTTGTTTTATTGCGATGGAAAAAAAAAGTAAGAAAAAAGCAGGTACTTTACAAGTAGAGGTGCCGACTTGCGGCAGTTCTTGGAATACAGATGTTTTCTAATTACAGCCATATTGTTTTGTTTTTTAGAAGAAAAAAATATCTAGGCTACTTGTACTATCGGAAATAGAGAGTAGTTACATTCTTTGGGGGGGAGTCAGATCTTACCATAGGAATACAATTTAAATCTTAATCCAAATTGAAACTTTCTTGTTTATGACGAGATTTTCTTGTTTGTTTGGTACATATATTTTGTTTTTCCTTGCACGGCTTTTTTTATTTATTTACTTACGGCCTCTTGGTACAGTGGTCAGAGCCGCTGGCTAGTGACCTAGAGGTCCCGGATTAGATCCCCGGCTGGTAGCTTGGGTATTATTCCCAAAAGGTGAATTACCCCCAACTGTCACCAGGGTTTGGTTATTTAGGCTTAAGTTAGGTTTAAGTGTTTCCATTGCTTCCACACCCTAGTACTCACTATCACCATCACCTCATATCATCGGGACATGGAAAGATCCTCCACGGAAAGGATGTACGATTAGTACATTCGGGCGTCCCCTGGTAAATAGTACATTAGTACTGGATGATCTTCCCACAAACTGGTCTACGAGTGATGTAGTCCAGACGCGTTATATTATTTATTATTATTATTATTATTTTTATTATTATTATTATTATTATTATTACCCATTCAAACCATTCGCATATTTCCACCGATGAGGTGAGAATGAGCAAAGTAGAATTTCTAAAATAAGTAAATCGCTTATTTGCATTGAAATAGGTCGAAAAGGTGCTCGCCTCAGGACTCGATATTCATGGGTTTAAACCCAGCCTAGGCTGACGGATTTTTCTTGAGCGATAAAAATTCGTGACAAAGCTTTCCTTTGGAGGAGAAGTAAAGCCTAATGTCGATTGTGACATGTAAAAAAAAAACCTGGGAGGTATGTGAATGTATCTTTCCCAGCCAAATTGAAAGGACCTTTCGCTTTGGCTCATATAAATTCTTCTTGTGCTGTTAGTATCAGTCAGTTCAGAAAATGCACGTTAAAAACCCCAAATAAATAATAAATAACTTTGAAATGGGGGGAGAAATTGTTAAGTTAACTAACTGCTAAATAAAGCCAATCAAAGCGAAAATAAATATTTTCCTGGATGCGACAGCGTCGCTAGACGAGGTTTTGTGTCATCGGTAATATCCGGGTAAGTTCGAGGACATTTAACAGATCATTCGGTGGGTGTCATCGTAGAACGAGGCTGTGGAAATATTCTATTGATGGCATGCAGGTTTTCAGGTTTGTTCTGTTTGTGAAGTGATACTGCAACGGAACTAATTACTTTAGTACAAGTCTACACATTTATTTACGATAAAAATGACAATTGTTAACAGAGTATGTAAAATTTTAGAAAATAGCACATAAGCTTACTTGCTTTTATTTTAATTCTACAATTTATATTCAAGCATTTATTTATACTTTGAAACATAAATATAGAAAATACAATGATTGTTAAGGAAATACAGAAACTTTTGGTTCTTTATATTATTAAAAACCCATGCATTTTGACTTTCCTCTTCACTTAAATGTGAGTCCAAATACCGCGCTTCGATTCGATTCGACCAGTCTGATTTTCATAGGAAGCCTGTCATTTGACAATTGCCAACTCATGTTGCCACAATGGCGGGGGGAAAATGTGATAGTTGTATTTACATTCTTGGTCTGTTTTATTATTGATGAATAGATAAATTATAAAGTAATCTCTAAGGAATTGGAAGATTTTTATAATTTTTTAGGGTGACCTTGTGGTCTAGGGGTAAGGTGTCAGACTTATATGCTGGGGTGCGGGGTTCAATCCTAGGTCCCGGCACAGATTTATCTGATTGCCAAACCCTTCCTTCACCTCTGACAAGACGTGTATTAATTACAACTTGTGAATGTGAGGAATGCCAGGCCTCCATCGTGGTTCGGATTCCACGTTAAACTGTAGGTCCTCCATTTCATCTCACAATCACCCTACCATTACACATTAGTGTAAATTTTAGTGACTTTCAATCAATGTTATTAGTGGAAAGGGGGCTCCCTGTAGAAAAAAAATCTGGGTTTAGGTGTGAGCGGTCCTTTATTACACCCGGCTAGGATTCGAATCCCAACATTCCTTTCTTTCACCGGCAAACCTTACAAGATGAGACTGACAACTTTGTCGGTGCGTTGGTCATCCTCAATGGCTTTGCATATAAAATGGTTTTATTTCAACGGTGCCTTAATGTGAAAATAATTTTGTGATTATAAAGCACGTGTGTAAAAAAAATACATGCAAAGTGGACAAACCAGTTTATCTATCTAGCTACCGTAAATCATATATGAAGGAAGAATAAATAATAATAAAAATATTGCCTGTATTTTGAGTATCGAACAAAAAATCGGTTGAGCTTCACCTAAAATGACTGACATTTGATATTTTAATAATAGTATAATAATTATTAAAATAAAAGCACTCTATAACTTCGTAATGTCGAGTCTTAATGTAGTGCAAGAAAGAACAAATAAATCAATTTCAAGAAGGGGTGTACTGGGACACAGGGCGCTATCCTGGTAGACAGGGGTGTACTGGGACACAGGGTGTTATCCTGGTAGACAGGGGTGTACTGGGACACAGGGCGTTATCCTGGTAGACAGGGGTGTACTGGGACACAGGGTGTTATCCTGGTAAACAGGGGTGTACTAGGACACAGGGTGTTATCCTGGTAGACAGGGGTGTACTGGGACACCGCAACTTCTTTAACCTTCAATAAAGTTATCCATTCAATTCAAAATGAATGTTTTTATTATGAAAGTCCCAATGTGTAAGTCGAATAGTACCCAGAACGGATAATTAATTTATGAAGATGCACGAAGTCATTAAAAGTAAAATCATCCCGTTTGTTGTTTCTTGGGTGTGTTTATAAACAAACCACATTTGCTATGTGCTGGGATGATATCCCTGATTAGCGAAGGCTGGAGTTGGAGGAGGGGCCTTACGGCTTCCGCGCGAATGTTCTTTTGTTTTAGAGACAGAGGTGAGAAAATTGTGGAAGACACTGGACGTGTGGTCCGGGAGAGTGAAGAAATACAAAAATGTAATCATGTGTTAAATTGTTTAATACCAAATGTGCATTTAATTATAAAAATAAATAGTACTGTAATTAAATGTGAATAAAAATACGAATAGCCTACAACCATTACGTAAATAAAATTATAACAAAATGTAAAAACGTGAAATTGTTTTTATTGAACACTGATTGTTGCTAGTTTTGTAATCTACACAAGTAACGGGTGGAGGAGGATTATTTTTACAAAATTAAGTATTTAAAAAATATATAACCTCGTCTTACTACCCGCTCAGGCTAGACGCATATATGATAATAATTACTCTAATGTATTAGGAATGAGGAAGGAAGAGTTTTAGAGGTAATCTACAAGCATTTGTGTGGAGGGAAAGTGGGAAACTATTCATGAAAAACCACCCTCGATAGACCCGACCAGGATTCAAACCCCCAATCTCCCCGTACTTCAGCAGGCAAGTCTAACACGAGAGTGACGCCTTAAACCATTCGACCACTGAAATGGGTCACCCCCCAGCTAAATTCGGCCCCGTGGTGTAATGATCGGTGAACCTGGCTACGAACTTAGGGGGTCCCGGATTCGATTCCCGGCTGGTACTTTGGGTTTTTTTTTCTCTTAAGGGGAACCATCCCAACGGTTGCCAGGGGTTGGTAAATTAGACTTAAGTTAGGTTTAAGACACCCACTGGCTCCATAATCACTATCATCACATCATCTCATTGTGGATACGTGAAGACAACCTCAATAAGTGTAGACAACTCTCTGTGTCACCAGAGTGGCAAATAGTCTAAATACAGGAGAACGAACTGGACGTCGTGTACCTACCGGTCAGTAATACCATACGTTAAAAAAAAATTCCCAGCTAGTTTAGAATAATTTTTTCTCATGTCATTAGAAAGTAAAAGCCGACGTTTAAAGTAGACTGAATGGTGACGTAGCTATCGATAATGTATCTCGGCATTAAAACCATAAATACCTTCACCTCACCCCTTCAGCTTACACTGAAACGTTGCTTCGGTGTTATTCATGAATGTATGTTAAGGACCGCCACATTATATAGTCCCCCGGAGCGCTTGGAACCTTCCAGTCCACCCCTGCTTACAAGTCATCATAAGGGACGTCAGTCGACGTGGTGCGGAAAAAAAAAAAGCAAGAAAGACGCGAAGGAAGAAAAGCCGTTGGTCGCGGTCGTAGTTTGTTGATCTTACGAATAAGGAAGTGGCCGGCCGACCAGAAGAGCGCTTGTTCAATGCCAGATCCCGCCGGAGGCACCCAGAGAGGCCACTTGGTTCGTTACTAGAGCTAGGTGCCACCGTGGACGAACGGAAATGGGAGGGAACGATCGTCTGTGCTGTGCAGGACAGAGTCGATAGTTGTGATCGACAAAGTTACAGTTGTGGATTCTTATCACTGTGGTCAATAGAGTTACAGTGGTGGGTTCTTATCACTGTGATCAACAGAGTTACAGTGGTGGGCACTTATCATTGTGATCAACAGTTACAGTGGTGGGTTCTTATCACTGTGATCAACAGAGTTACAGTGGTGTGTTCTTATCAATGTGATCAACAGAGTTACAGTGGTGGTTTCTTATTGCTGTGATCAACAGAGTTACAGTGGTAGACTCTTATAACTGTGATCAACAAAGCTATAGATTGGTGGTTTCTTATCACTGTGACCAACAGAGTTACAGTGGTGTGTTCTTATCACCGTTGTCAACAGAGTTACAGTGGTGGTTTCTTATTGCTGTGATCAACAGAGTGACATTTGAACCCCGATCTCCCCGTCTTCAGCTGGCCAGTCTAACACGAGAGTGAAGCTCTTATAGAATCAATCAAAAATCCCTGGGTTGTAATAAAGGTTTCTTAGACGTGAAGTTGTCGTCGCCACAAATACTCAGTCACGGGTAAAGTGTACACAATACACTAAGGGAACAGCAACGCCGTCTGGAGTGATTCACGGTGACACTGAACAGTGACGTCCTATTCTCAGTCGTCCGTGGCGCCGTGTAGCAGAAGTTCACAGTCGGTTCAATTCTTCTCTTCGGCTCTTCCCGGAAGTTGTCTTCGCGGGATTGCAAAGGAGGAGCTTATGATGATCGGTCACCCACGTGCACTAGCAAGAAACAAGTGACCTGATGCGAACGTATTATGTGAGGGTATGTGGGGGAGGTCATCGGTTCGATTACCGACAGCAACGATGAATGTCCTGTGGTGGGGGAGGGAGGATTGGAGACAGGGCCCCTTGTTACACACGTGATGCTCAGACCAAGAGTAGTTGAACTTATTTAAGGGGGTAGGCGGGGGGGCTGTTGTTAGGGAAGACAGGACCCCACGAGACACACGATGCTCAGACCAAAAGAGGTTGAACATTACGTCACTTTTATCAGCGATAAGCATTTTATATGCTCATGGATACTTTTCATGACATTTTTATTTTAATGATAAAAAAGTTGAAAAAAATATAACTACCACGATGGGTATGTTATTGTTAATGTTACCCCTACGCGATACATCAAATTTTTCATGAAATTCTAAAAATATTATTCCTTTTTATAGTTAATAATTTATTAAAATTATTATGTAAGGGAAACAGACAAACTGGAGACTACGATAGCTTCTTTCTCGTCTACCTTTCTCTTTCTGTGTCCGGGATTTCCTGAGCAGTCCTTGTCTCAGTTTTACCTTGAATCAAAGTCTCTTTTCCACATCATATATCTCCCAAATAGACCCAAATTGCAATTCTTTGAACCACAATTATTTCTTAGTTGTAATTGAGTTCCTTACATTGAGCATCAAATTTATTTGTATTGATTTCATTCAAAGTTTGTATCAAATTAGGAAAAGAGAATAATTATTCCGGTTTATGAAATTTTTAGCTTTTAAAACCGTCTATATTAACATCTCAGATTTACAATTTTGTGGCATAGAGTATTATCGCACCAAACCCTTCAATACATAATCATCAACTGTTACCAGTCTGTAGCCGGGTCACTTTAGTAGAATGTCTCCATATTCCTCTTTTCTTCCAGCATTATTATTTCTTTATTTTCTTCCATTTTTCTCCACTCTTTCACACACTTGCTGTTATCTGTTCCTCCCATCTCTATCTTGGTCTCCCTTTTGGTCTTTTTGCTGCATATTTCCTCTCTATCATTTCCCTTGGGATTCTTTCCTTCTCCATCCTCATTACATGACCATACCATCTCACCCTTACTTCCTCTACTATCTCATGTACTCCAATATAATTATTATATGAGCATACCATCTCAGCCTTGCTTCCTCTATTACCTCATGTACTCTAACATCCTCATTGAATGACCATACCATCTCACTCTTGCTTTCTCTACCATTTCAAATACTCCAACATCCTTATTACATGACAATACTATTTCAGCCTTGCTTCCTCTACTATCTCCTGTACTCCAACATCCTTATTACATGACAATACTATCTCAGCCTTGCTTCCTCTACTATCTCCTGTACTCCAACATCCTCATTACATGACCATACCATCTCACCCTTGCTTCCTCTACTATCTCATGTACTCCAACACCCTCATTTCATGGCTTTACCATCTCACCCTTGCTTCCTCTACTGTCCTATGTACATTACCTCATGTAACCCAACTCCTGCCCGAACTTCATTCCTAAACCTGTTTCTCTCTGTGACAGCTGCTCACAGCCTTCGTTGCCATTACCTCCTACACTTTCTTACATCCAATGTCCATGTTTATGTCACATTTATGTAACTATGGGTACGCCCTATCTGGCACTTCCTTACACTTCAAAAGCACTTCTATTTTGCGAAGTAGCTCTCTTACGCACCTGTAGAACATCTCCCCCTTGTACCCTCTTCTTTTTAGATCTTCTTCACTCCCACCCCTCACCTCAATCACCCTTTTAAAATAACAAGATCCATAGAAACACGCCATGTCCATTTATTTCCCAAACTTATCGTCCATCCACACATATAACTTCTATGACCTGGACAAACAAGATGAGCTGATTTCTCCTCTATCACGCGTGCCACGTCGTCTTTTCAGCTACTGAAGCGGGAAATTTGGCATTTTAACAATTGAGTACGTCATAAATAAGGTATAAATCCCGTTACACGCGACACAATTTATTGTTCAAATATCTCAATCACATGGGTCACTGGGTTCATATATTTTTTCCGAGATATTCTTCTTAAAAAAAAAAAGATATTTTATTTAATATTTTAAATATTTTTTTCTGACCTGAGATTATCGATTCAGGGTATATTATAAATAGACTCCCTGAAAATTTTGCCGATTTAATTTGTTGACTTAAAAAAATTGAGTGATTTCAATTAGCGTTTACTGAGCAAAGTCAATTTTTAAAATTTGAACTAAAAATGGTGGATGTTCGTGATCTTAACCGATTCTTGTCGACCTCTGTGATCGTTAGGTAAAGAGCTCACCTCAAGACACGATGTTCGTGGGTTCTAACCCAACCGAGGTCGACGGATTTTTTTCCTTAATCGATTGAAAAACCATAACATAACTTATTTTGGATTGTATCATATAAAAGAACCCTGGAATGTATGTGAAGGTGTGTAGTAGGCCCTTTCCTACCCGCTCATAGAAATTTAGTGTGGAAGGCAACGGGGAATCACCACAATTCATTAACTCCCCTAGTACACGTGATTTCTACCAGATGGTACAGGTAGTACTAACCTGCTAAAAGGGCTGAGTGCATACCCAGCCCTGGATGGGTAGAAGAGATCCCATCAAACCAATTTTCAGGTTCTTGATTGAAAAAGAATAACCGATCCCTGTATATTTTTATCTTTACTTACAGACCCATTAGATTATTATTATTATTATTATTGTCACCACGTCTTACTACCCGTTCGGGTTATACGCACTCACGCTAATGTGTAATAGTAGGGTGATTGTGAGATGAAATGGAGGACCTACAGTTTAACGTGGGATCCGAACTACGGTTGAGGCCTAACATTCCACACATTCACAAGTTGTGATTAATACACGTCTTGTCAGAGGTGAAGGAAGGGTTTGGCAATCAGATAAATCTGTGCCGGGACCGAGGATTGAACCCCGGACCCTCAGCATAGAAGTCTGACACTTTACCCCTAGACCACCAGGTCACCGACCCATTAGATATTGGTTTAATATTTTTTCCAACTTTTTTTTTTCCTGATAATATCTCTTTTTGGTGAGTGAGATTGTGCGTGAAGTATGTCAAGTCCAGCGTTCGTGTTTTTTTAGTGATGTACCGAGGACGAAACCCCTCTCTCTGACAGGGAGTAAGAAACGGGTGATATCTGGGGGGAGATGAGGGGATGGAGTTTCTGGTGTTGACACCATTTGAACACGGCCGCGAGGGTTTTATCCAAAGACTGTTCACAAGGCACATACTATAGCAGACAGTATTTTTAAAATACGATAGATTCTTTAATATGGTTAAATTACTGTCAAATAAAATGTTGAACTTGAGTTAAATACAGCTAAAACTTTTAATTGTACACGGGTCTGGTATTTACTGGAATTAACACAAAACTACATTCTATGGCCCTTTACGAATAAGCCCTATTATAGGTATAATATATTATAATAGACTTGTAAACTTAATTTAAAGGTTGATATTTTACATTCCGAAAAGTGCAAAATTCGCATATTTTGGTTGATCATTAAGAGCTAAATGCCCTGGAAACAAAAGTAGAAATGAAAGGTTACTGATATAGGAGAGTATAATGGATCTTTGTGAATCGGATGATTAAATTTAAGAGGGGAGGAGGTGGAGGGGCGGGTCAAAACACAAATTGTATTGCCATTAGTATTTTCCTCTTCCCTGTTTGTTCTCCTACTTCCGGACAGCTCCACCCAGTAACGTTTCGAACCCACTTGGTTTCTGGCGTTTATGAATATCTGATTGACGATTTTAGCAGCTCGAGTGTTCCCAAGAAATGTACCATCGTTCGCTTATAGGAAGGCTGTAAAAAACACAGTAAAAACAAGTGGTATGGAAAGAAAATCCTCAGTGCACACGACCAGGATTCAAAAAGGCCTTCACAAGTCAAGGTTGAGAACCCTCCGACGACATCGCTGGCGCTGAGCCAACCCTGTCACTTTCTTTACCTCGTGTCTTACTACCCATTCATGAGCGTATAGCCCGAACAGGTCGCAAGACGTGGTGTGTAAGACTACAACTACCATCCTGTCTATTCTCATATTTACACTAAAAGGCAGGAAGAATTTAGAGGGAATGTACCCGCATTTTCGTGGAAGAAAATCATCCTCAGTTCATCCCCGTCCCCGCTGTCTCCAAATAATATGATATCCTCTTCACCTCCCCTCCTCCCGGTGTAGGTTTGAATAATCCAACATTTTTGTTTTTTGCTAAACATAGTTATTAGGTAGGTATATTTGTATTTTTGTCTCTTATCTTTTTTTTTTAAAGGATATCAAATTTGAGTCTTCGACACTTCGATACCCTCGATTATTTAGGATATCGAAAGATTCGATCTTAATATCACGATTAATATAGGTCTACCTCCATTCTTAGTTCACAAATCGAAGTAAATATTTAAAAATGAGGTGGCCCAATGTCTAAATAATTTTATAACAAAGGAAATTGATAAAACTAAAGAAAAGGGAAAACTAAACTACTAAGAGTAAATTTTATGAAGAAAACCCACCTAGAAAATGTGGGAAGAATCCAATGCACAAAGGTGACATCTTCCTTTCTTCTGTCTTCTATAGTAGAAGTAGTCAAACACACATTTTAACACAAATAGAGTAATATCTCGGCATTGTTGCCTTTATCAAACACAAAGAAGAGAGAGTACAAATAACAAAAAAATTGGATTACTCCATTTTGAATTTAAAGAAAAACTGTTAGAAACACATTGTTCCAACATTTTTCCTCTTTCTCTAGGTGGGCTTTCTTCATCAAATTTAATTTTAGTAGTTTATTTTGCCTTTTTCTTTAGTTTTATCAATTTCCTTTATTATAAAATAGAAGAAAATTAAATTTCTGACAATTAAATGAAACAGCCAAAATTCAGAATGGGGTATTCTTTATTGTGACCATTATTAGTTAATTTGCCGTTTCACTTCATTACCGGGGAACTATAAATGTTTTCAGCATGCCCTTTTCGTTCTAGGGATCTTTCTTAAATCAAACAAGACCATTTTGTTAGAGTTTTTTTTATCACCGTATCTTATTGCTTGTTCAGGTTATACTCATATGTGGGTTACTAATCACACTATGGTGTTAGGGATGAGGAAAGTTTAATTTAGAGGATATGTACTCTCATTTCCGTGGAGGTAGAGTGGAAAACCATTTGGGCAAAACCACCCTCAGTACACCCGACCGGGATTTGAACCTTGATCTACCTGTAATCGGCAGTTTAGTCTGCTGCGAGAGTGAAACCTTAAATCATGCGATTACCGAAACAGGTTATTTTTTTATTAATGTATAAGTTACTATATAAATAAATATTATATTTTAAAATGATAGCTTGGAAGCGTGGGAAAGAAGTGAAATAGTAAATTTTGTAAAATCAAGAATCGAAATATTTAGGTTAAAATTTAAGAATCGAAATCGTGAAAAAATAGGAAACGTTTTATATATGAAAAAAACAACGATTTCACAACAAACTGCAACAATGAATAGTTTTCTTGAGGAGAAATCTTGTTTTTACGTAATTTTATTGAGTGGTCTTTATTAAGCTGACATCAATATTTTCTTGACGAAAGTCACTAATCTGTGGAGTCCACATATTATCTCAGTTATATCTCTCTTTCCTGTATTTCATTAGATAGCAAAGAGAGACGTGACCACTTGAACCACCAACGTGACGGTGAATGGTGATATCAGGAAGCCAAAATAAGGATGGAGATAAGGATTTAAAACATAAAAAAATCTTTGTTTTTCAGGCTTTTGAAGCACGTCTGCCCACTGATTCTAACCGGATAGGAAATCTACAGTTGAAAAACATATCTTTGTTTGTCCAACATCCAGATTATCCGCATATTTACACCAAACAGGGGATTTATATTGGCATACGACTTAAAAACTACAGTCTAATTTTCATAATAAGATCCTTATCTAATGGCTATAAAAGATATTAGGTATAATTTCACGTATTCATACGTCAAATCATGTGATCTGCAGCTGCAGCTTTTGATAGAACTAGCATAAGTATACCGGGTTTTGTCTGGGGTAACCACGCTATGAATTATGTGGCTACCCCGGGCAACGTTTTTCTTTGCTTTAAACAGACAGAAAAAAAAATCTTTTTTTCCCGACTCAGTTTTTAATTTACAAAAAAATCTTATGAAAATTTAAAAATTCCAGCTTTTATGTGCAAACGTTTGTGCACAGGGGCTACTAATTTTAAAATTTTACACCCCTACGTGCGGTAGATATCGCGAAAGGCTCATGAAAGACTAACTTATTCATTTTATTAATATAAATAAGTTATTAAATAACGATGATAAAATAGTAGGATCATTGAAAGATTTGCATTGGTGGTCACACGGTCTAATTATTGAGCCCTCTTAGTATGTTATTACAGTTATGGGAGGTGTACGGAGTTCGAATCTCCACCGTGGGTCATGAAAGTGTTTTTTCGCCTAAGCTGTTACCTACTCTCCTTCCGCGTAAATGCGGATACTGCCCCTATTAAAAATAACCTTCCTCTTCCATAAATACCCTTATCTATGGTAAATAAAATTATTCAATTTTGTTAAATAAATAGTTGTATTTCGGTATTAAAAGTCGGTAAATAAAATTGATATTAGAGGAATTGAAGGAAAGTAAAAATTCTGGGAGCTGAAGGAGGCAGAGGACAAAGATCATTGACAGTCTAAGTTCACTGACAAAAGGAATGGACCTGTCGTAAGACAGAACATATAATAGTAATAATAATAATAATAATAATAATAAATAGAATGCCTATTTTTGCTAAAAAAAGTTTTTAAATCAACTCAAATCTAAGTGGTTTATTGATGAAATGGGTGACCTGGTGGTCTAGGGGTAAGGTGTCAGACTTCTGTACTGGGGGTCCGGGGTTCAATCCTCGGTCCCGGTACAGATTTATCTGATTACCAAACCCTTCCTTCACCTCTGACAAGACGTGTATTAATCACAACTTGTGAATGTGTGGAATGCCAGGTCTCCACCGTGGTTCGGATCCCACGTTAAACTGTAGGTCCTCCATTTCATCTCGCAATCACCCTACCATTACACATTAGCGTAAGTGCGTATAACCCGAACGGGTACTAAGACGTGGTGCTAATAATAATAATAATAATAATAATAATAATGATGATGATGATGATGATGAAAAAATAATGGCTAAATCTTTTATTGTTGAATTTAAACTATTTGCCTTTAGTCACAACATGACTGCCGTAAAAGTCAGATCAACACATAATTTAATTTAATGAATTTTTTTTTTGCCTTAGGAAAATATTTTTTTAATGAAAGCTTTAATCGGTGACGGAAATATTAAGAAAAAAACCGTAGTAGCGCATTTGTAACTATTTTTTTGGGGTAAGATAATGCAAAAAATAAAAGAGGCAAAGAAAAATTAAGTCCGCTATTTAATAAAAAATCTATAGTTTTTGTATCGTTAATTCTTATCAAAATTGACCTAATTGACCATTATTCACATATAAAAGGCAAAGTAGCCAATTTCGCGATAATATCCAATTTAATTTAATTTCGCGTGTGTAAAACATATTTAAAAAAAATTACAATGAACTTTAGTTAAAAAAATTCACCATAACGTGCTAGTGAAAGTTCGTAAAAACATGTCTCAAGAAATTTCAGCGTCCCTATAATATATAACCGGGCGGGTAGTTAGACGTGGTGAAAAGAAATAAAAATAATTGAAAAGGTTTTTAGTGGTTTTGTAGTTTCATAACTAACATTCTCATAACACTGCAATGTGGGTAGGTAGGCGGTGTCCTAAAGGTTAAGCTAGTTTGTAGTTCGTAGCCTAATATAGCCTGCGTTAATAAAGGGCACATTAAGTTTGGATGGAAGATAACGCGAGTTAAGGTCAGTATTTTTTTGGTTAGCGTTTACAAAAAAAAAAAATATGGACAAAAATAAATCAAATATTTCTCCAGTTGAAACATAAGAGTTTAATTTTCTTCACATGGTGATATCAACAATCTTTGATTATCTGCTATTAGTGTAGCGGCATTAGACGAGAAACTTTTTGAATGATAATAAAAAGTTGTCATTAAATTCCAAAAAGTTTCGCTATAAAAACTGCAAAAAAACACAGTCCACCTCGCACTCCCTTCCATTCTACCTTAATCATCCTAAATAAACTGTACAGATTCCTCTATTTGGACATTGAAACGGAGCACCAACCAATCGAGAAATGAACAAGGAACTCTCAAAAAGAATAAATTACACGATCACGAATTATTTGTCCAGCTTTATTATTATTATTATTATTATTTTTGCGTAACGGCCTCTTTCGCCCGCGGTGAGGTGAGGTTAAGTAACTGTGTGTGAGTGGCGCTTGCAAAGAGAAGCGGCGGTAAAAGGAAGTAGAGAGGAGAAGGTGGGAGTGTGCGGAACGCGAGTTAAAGGAGGAATGTTTTCGGATCGTTTCTCTTAAAACTTTTTTTTTATGATGATAATAATCAATCAAATAACTCTCCAGTAGAAATATAGAGTTTAATTTTCTTCATATGGTGATATCAACAGTTGTTGAATATCTGTCAAGGTTGTACTGGAATTTAATGACAACTTTTTCTCTTCATTTAAAAAGTTTTATCATCTAGTGCCGCTATGCTCATGACAGATATTCAACAGCTGTTGATATCAACGAGTGAAGTGAATTAAACTAAACGTTTCTAATGGAGCAATATTCCATTTAGTTTATATATATATATATAAAAAAAATTTTTTTTGCTCTAAAAAAACTGGTAAAAACACCGATCATTTCTCACGTTCTTTACACTCCCACCATTAGGTTTACCTTTGCAGCCTCACCTTATTGGTACGACCTCTCCTGAACGCATGAGGCGTACTATCAGCGGACGTCCCGAAGAGGGTTGTATGATTATTTTTTTTATCAAATTAAAAATGTCGGTGTAGCACCGCCCTAATAAATATGTCACTTTCGTAAGGAAACTTGCAAGACAAGTGAGAAGGGGTTGCCTACCAAGACCCCTTTTCTTCTCCTCAAGTCCTCAAAGGTCAGTACTGCTACGCGCCTAAGACCACACTGCGCATGCTCCAGTTCATGTTGGTTTTTTAAAAGGAAGGTGCTATTCGGTCAGAAGGAAGAATCCGCCAGCACGTCACACGTCCTAGGATGTCACAGTCTACTCGATGGTTACCGAAGTAACGGTTTGACTCGCTCGTTATGATGTCATCCTGTTACTTCCGTTAAACCCTGCGTTCCGTTGCCCCTAGCAACATATTATGTCAACAACTCAACTCTACTGTGGGATCGTTATAGGGATAACAGTTCAATATTCAAATGAAGATGTTGATAAAATGTTTTGCGACTAACATTGATAGTGGCCGAATGGTCTCGTGTTAAGACTGTCCTGCCGATGACGAGGAGGTTGGGGCTCGAATCCCGTTCAGGACTCTTGAGGGTGTTTTTTTTCCTTAATGGTTTCCCACTCTCCTTCCACGTATAAATGCGGGTAGATTACCTCTAAAATGCTTCCTTCCTCATCCCTACCCCATTAGAGTAATTATCATAATGAGTATAACCTGAACAGGTAGTAAGACGAGGTGATAAAAAAAAAGAAGTAGATTTTTATAAGTGCTCATAAGTGGTAATCTATGTGTTGAATAAAAATTAGAAATATTATATTTTTCCACAAGAATATATTTTTTTAAATTCTGGTATTTTTAACACTGAGATTTTCTTTCTTAGATAAATAGCTGTAGCTCACGGGCCACATATAAATACGTAACAGGCCATAATTTGCACAGACCATGTGACCACCGAAGAGGACTAAAATAAATAATTCAATGCCCACTTATACACCCTAGAATCTAAATAATAATAATAATAATAATACCCAGCCGTAATTTCAAGAACTTTACCAACCCTGTGGATAGATTAAGGAATAATTAATTATTTTGACACAATTCAGGCCTAATGTAATATTTTTAACACGCCTGATTTAAGGTGAGAGTGTAGGGTGCGCTAGAAATGGGTAGTGTTTTTTTGCAGTTTTTATAACAAAACATTTTTATTGGGGCTAAAATGAATCAAATATTATCTCAGTACAAACATACTGTAAAGTTTAATTTTATTTCCATGGTGATATCAACAGTTGTTGAATATCTGTCATGAGCATAGCGGCATTAGATGAGAAAGTTTTTTAATTAAGGGAAAAATTTGTCATTAAATTACAGAACATCCTTGACAAATATTCAAGAACTATTGATATCACTATGTGAAGAAAATTAAAATCCATGTTTCTACTAGAGAACTATTTTATTTCTTTTGACAAAAAAGAAAAAAAAGTTTTGACATAAAATAAACAAAAAGCACCGACCTTTTAATGTGCTCCCTACATTCCTTCCCACTTAAACCGGCCGTATTAGCGCTAGCGTGCAATTTGATATATTACTTGAAATAAGCTATTAATAATTCAAGACTCAAATAACCAAAGCTATTATATTTATTTTAGAGAGGGTTTACTCGCATCTAGATATCATATCCAGAAAATTGACACCTGGACACGGGAATCGAGCCCGGGACCTTTGGCATAGCACGCCAATGCTCTAACCACTGATCTATCCAAGAATCGTCCCACGCTCAATGTCATTCTTCACTCGTATTTTAAGGCAGAGTCTAAGATGGACGTGAGGAAATCATCAGCTACAAATTCAACCAAATTCAATTCAGCAAAAAATACTCTAAAAGGAAAATAAAACAGTTAGATTTTGAATAAAATAACCAGTATTGCCTTTCATTATAATTTTTTTTATTTAAATAAGTTTTTGAGGTATTTAACGTGCACTTTCCAAACCGACTGATTATATTAGCACACGACTTATAAACTAACTTAAATCTATAAAATATACAACCAGTACCTCCACCCCCGCCACCTCGGTCGTTAATTTATCACTATGAAAGGGGAAGCCCACATTTAACCAATGATACATTTTTCAACCATGCCGATAATCGAACCCGGGAGCCTTAACTCAATAGGCAGACACGCTACCGACTGAGCTAAAAATATGTAATCTCAATGATATTTTATTAATTCTAGGAATTTGATAATAAATCGTTCAATGCCATTTAATAAACAGTGTTGAGATGTGAACTGCCATTTAAAAAAATTACTTTTCAAGTTTACTTATAATAAAATTAAATGTATCAATGAAGCTAATCTGTTGAAGTTCTTCCATAAATGAATACGATTATAATTAATTTGTGTAAATGTCAACGAAAAAGGTTGCTGCCAACTTCCGCTGGTGAAAAAATTGTCCTAAGAATCGATACATCGATATCTCGACTCACTTGTTATGGCACCGCCGGAAATAAACAAGGTCGCAAACCAAGCCAAATGGTAAAGAATTGTCTCTACAACAATGAGGGGGGGGGGGACACACGGACGGACCACCTTTTTCTTCGCCCATTTCCGTTTAGTGTCGTAACTTCCTTAATTTTCTCTTTCTTCGTCTCTCTCTTACGCTCCTTCTCTAGACTGACTTTGCGTCCCTCTTCCGGCCTTACAAAAGTATCCGTGCTGTACACGCCCCAAGGACTGAATATTCACCTGCG
Organism: Timema genevievae; assembly: GCA_902155825.1. NCBI lineage: Eukaryota > Metazoa > Arthropoda > Insecta > Phasmatodea > Timematidae > Timema > Timema genevievae. Next base: position 28,574 of record CABFWO010004779.1, read on the forward strand.
TACCGTGCTACCCGACCATTACAATACCGTCTGATAAGTTCAGCAGCGCTGTAGTGGCACAACCATGGTGTAGAGATCTACGTGAGGTTGAGATGCGTTACAACCAAGGTGTAGAGACTTACGTGAGGGTAAGATGTTGTACTCAGCCAAGGTGTGGATAGTTACGTAAGGGTAAGATGTTGTGCTACAACCAAGATGTAGAGAACTATGTGAGGGTAAGATGCTGTGCTACAGCCAAGGTGTAGATACCTCGTGAGTTTTAGATGTTCTGCAATATTCACACGTTTTTTTTTATATTTAGTAATCTACACGAATAATATATATAGTAGCCCTCATAAGGAGTCGAATGTTCTAAGTCATCACTATCGCAAGGTAGAATTGAGAGGAAATGTACCTGCATTTGAATGAAACAAGAGTTGATAATTACTAGGGAAAATAAACAACTCATTTCTTCCAGACGGGATTTGAACTTCAGTAAATATTACAAAACCAGACAATACAAGACTTATGCCTTTATACACACACACACACACACACACAGCTGCGAGTATACTGGAATTATGTTACCCGAATCAGGTTACACCGATTGAGTTTTTCAATTGGATTCTCCCCTCCTCTTTCAAAAAAAAATTGAATTAGTTGCACACCCGAGGAGGAAAGGTAGGGAGGAGAGGGTTTCAGTGATTAGGCGAGATTGTGCTGTTGCACACCCGAGGAGGAAAGGTAGGGAGGGGAGGGTTGCCGTGATTAGGCGAGATTGTGCTGTTGCACACCCGAGGAGGAAAGGTAGGGAGGAGAGGGTTGCCGTGATTAGGCGAGATTGTGCTGTTGCACACCCGAGGAGGAAAGGTAGTGAGGGGAGGGTTGCAGTGATTAGGCGAGATTGTGCTGTTGCACATCATTTTGGTCGGGACTACGCCCCTCATCCCCCTACCCTCTTTCATCCCCCGTCCCCCCAACCCCCTTGCAGCCTGGAGATGTGCGGGCGCCACCGCCGCCAGGCGCTCTTCCGTTCTTCCTCCCCGGAAATAGAGTTGCCTTTCCCCCATCGCTTCCTCCCACCCCACACGGAGCACTTCCGGTTCCGCCACCACCGCGCGCTACTGCTGACGTCACGCACGCCAACCAGCCAATCAATACAAGACGGAAATTATTCCCACCAACCAGAGCTCGACTTACGAAAAAATATATATAACTCTTTTGGTGGCTGTTTATTTATTTTTTTGTTCCCCTTGCACTGAGATGAACTTGAAAAGTTCAAGGTCACAAGCAATGATTAAAATAATAATAATAAAGTACAGGATGTTAAATGACATTCAATATAAACATCATTTTATACATTCACGCCTCCGACTATTGTTGGATGTGTCAAGGTGGGAGTTAATTTTATTTTTTATTTAGCACTGCGTCTTACTACCCGTTTAGGTTAAATGCTTAAGTACTAATTTCGCTAATGGGTTAGAAATCAGAAAGGTTGGATTTAAAGGAAGTGAACGCGCATTTGCGGGGAGGGAGAGTGGAAAACCATCCCAGTTGACCCAACCGAGATTTGACCGCTATGCTCATGATGAGAGATATTCAATAACGGTTGATATCAAAATGTGATGAAAATTAAACTATTATGTTTCTAATGGAGCATTATTCGATTTATTTTGACCCCAAAAAAGTTTTGCTATAAAAAACTGCAAAAAAACACTTAACCTTTCTCGCGCCCCCTTCCACCTCACTTTGAGCGGACACCTATACTGCGTAAGACAATGACAGAAGAACGTCTTCATCTCCACCATGTTCCTGTAGAAGTGAGAAAGGTTTTTTTTAAACCTTTTTTCAAACAATGATAATCGCAGATTCGAATTTATTGTTTGAAATTAAAATGTTGCTGTAATTAGATTACTAAGCTTAGTTTATGATAACCAAGTAGCCTATTTGTCTTTAAATATATAATATTTTTTATCAACAACAAAACATATTATGTCTACGTGGAACATATTTATTACCTTTATTGTGAAAGACCCTTTCTTTTTTGTTTTTTTTTTTAGATTAAAATAATTATAAACGTGCTTAATTAAAATTGTTTTTTATTTACAAATCCACTTGCTATCATATAATTACGTAAAATTAGTTTTATAAACTAACAACATTGCTATTATTATTATTATTATTATTATTATTATTATTGTTGTTGTTAAAATTATTATATTTATACTTGAACGAAAACTGACCCTGGATCCACCCTTGGTCCTTGGTGTACTAAAATCTTACATAAATAATTACATAATTTCTTATAAAACGCAAATATTAGCGTTTTCTTTAAATTTAACTACTCTCGATTGTTTTATTGTAATTTACTTGGAAGTTAAACTGTTCTAAGCAATAAAGTGTGAAGTCATTTTTCCTTGTTTTACTATAAATAACAAACTGTCAAAAGATATTAAAAATCGCACTTTTAAAACTCAAACTAGCTTTGCCCCCAGTGAGTTTTCTTTGCAAGTGGATGTAAACTAATGTAATTCCAGCGTTGTTTTGAACGTAACAACTTAAAAGTTACCGGTATTGAATTGTATATACCGCACCGACTTTAAAGTTGCTCCGCCATTTTGAATTCTTTTCGGGGTTTGAAAATTAAAATTTTTAACTTTTTGAATTTTTCCCGTCGGTTACAGGCTAGAAGCTATAAGTTTGCCAAATTTCAAGTTTCTAGCTCATCTGGAAGTGGGTAAACATTAATGTCAGTGAGTGAATCAGCCAAGTGGCTTTATAGTATTATAACGACCCGATCAACCGGGATGTTATATACAATCTTACACTTTAACCAGAAAAATTATTGAAATGATATTTCCGTAATTCTCTACATGACAACAACGACATCGGGATTAGTTTTTTTTTCTTTCTCTCGATCCTTCGGAGAGAGAAGTATTGTGATCATAAAAAAAAATCTGTTCGGACATGTCGGTATGCCAGAGAGGGCGTATGACATAATATACTAAGAATGTGTTGGATCTGATTGACGTTACCGGAAGGAGTGAAAAGGTCTTGTCGTGTTCCCCGGATCAGTCCGGGAATGTCAAGACCACAGTGACGTAACGAACGACATATCGGGTGACTTCACCGCGGTTCGTGCCCCGTTTTCCTCGACACTTTTCGTTAGAAGTTGTTTTTCTCGCCGGATTTTTTTAAGGTGGGGTGAAATAAAACACGAGTTAAGATCCGTACTTTGGCTAGTGTTTTTTTTAGAAAACAAAATACTGTTTTTTTGAAAAAAAAAAAATTATTTTTCATTAGATACATTCAATAAATGTTCTCGGGCTCTTTGATATTTTTTTATGGACATCGCGAAATTTGAACAGCATTTATTTTTCTCTTGATTTAAAAAGTTTCAGCTTAACATTCCACTATGCCCATGACAGAAATTAGGCCTACTCTATGTAGAAAATTAAATTAGATGTAGTAAGCATTATTTTGTAGTTTTTTTAATAACAAACAAGCACATATTTACTGTATATTAAAAAAAACACCAAGTGGCCACAGGCTGTTGGTGAAGATAGTGCCAACTTCTGCGGATTAAGGGTGCCTTGAGGTTGGCACAACGAAGCCGGGCTCCGGCCATTAATCTCAGTTTTCTATACCGGATCAGCTACTTCTTTATTCAAGTATCTCCTAATTTGTCCTCACGGGGCTGAGTTTGACCCCGTCATACACACACTGCTTCACAGAAAATTTTTGGAAGCACTGGAGATCGAACCCGGAACCTCTGTATCTGTAGCCAGGAGCACTGATTGGTAGACCAAAGAGGAGGTAATTTATTTTATCAAACTGTAAATGTGTTATTTCCACTATATATTTCTAATGTACAATTTTTTTTTGTATCCCTAACAGTGAAAAATTCCCCAAAATTACGGATTATCCAGAATTTCGACCTTACGTATCGAACCTGATCACATCAAATTCGGATGAACGAGTTTCTAGTTTGTTAATAATTGTTTGGTATCCTCTTCCGTCCGTAGCCGCTCGTCTGTAAAAAGAGGCGTAGCCCAAGGATATTAAAAAAAAAACTTTTATAACGAGATCTGTCGACATCGACGGTGGCTACAGGAAGCCTTGAGGTCAGAATTTCCATTAACCGTGCCCGGTCGAGAAGTGGCTGTCGAACCCAGGACACGAGGTTCCCACAGCCCATGTGACGACGATCGACCGTCCAACTAACGAGAGGGATCACTTCCCCCCTTGCCCCTTTGAATATGCGAGGGGAAGGAGGGGAGACCGTAACAGCCGAGTATTATAATTGGAGGAAAGTGAACGTTATGATTCACATTCCAAAGTAAAGTGATGACTAGGGACCGGATTCTTAGGCACCAAAAATGTTTAAAATAGGCAGGCAAATAGGCATTAAAAATATGGGATTTAGGCACCAAAATAGGCACTTAACCAAAAATAGGCCAATAAGCAATGTAAAATTTATTTTACCACAAGTTTGTTACCTGCAGCTTTTACAAGCAATTTACATTGCTGTGAATCGCCAGATACTTTCCTAGGTTTTCAATTTTAAAATTAGTTCTATGGTCTGATATAATGATTTTATGGCTAAAAAAAGCTTCGTTCTACTTCACAGGATGTCAAGAGACAAAATTTTAAATTTGCCAATTCTGAAGGGGTTAAATTTTTATCCTGCAATAGCGAACCGTTTCCTCTCAAGATGTCTACCACTGCTCAATAAATGAGTTTTTCCAAAGTCGAGACCTTGCTAAATTGCTTTTTCACACCCTAAAACGCTAGATAACTCGATTTCATCAAAATCCTTAGGCCCGTTTTCAAAGAAAATATCCAAATATATATATACTAAGCCTATGTACAAGAATGTCTCGTTTAATGGGGTGAATTATGGGAATTTCTCCCACGCGATGCAATGACCAATGAGTAGTGCAGGCCACGTGACATGTCCAGGGAAGGACGTGTCACGTGTCCCTGTATAAACATAGTCTGTCAAGGACAGAGCATGTCAGTTAAAGCCACGTCACACGCCTTCTCCCATTTCTAAGAAACTAAACTCTCTTTCAGAAGAGGAAAAGTGAGTACAAAGCCGAAATAGGTGCATTTAAGGCCTTTATTCATAAAATAGGCAAAAAACAACATAATAGGTGATTATAGGCACTATAAAAATTGCATATTGTAATCGTAATAATATGAAATAAATATATATATCAACAGCCTATGTTTTACAATCTAGGAAAATAAAAGGCAAATAGGCAAAATCCTGTCCCTAGTGATGACTGATGAACAGGTTAAGAGTGAGGAAGTTTGAATGTAGAGGAAGTTTACCCGAATTTGCGTGGAGAGAGTGGGGAAAAACATTTAGGGAAAACCACCCTCAGTACACCCGACCGGGATTGAGCCACGATCTCCCCTTCATCAACAGTCTAGTGCGAGAGTAGTGCCTTAGACCATGCGGCCACCGAAGCGGGTTTTGGTCTAAATAAATCAAATATTGCTCTAGTAGAAACACAGAGTTTAATTCTCTTTACGTGGTGATATAAACATTTATTGAATATTTATTTTGCCCAAAAAAATATTTCGTTATAAAAACTGCAAAAAAAAAACACTGACCTTAATTCGCGTTCCCTAAATCCCCACCTTAAACCTTCTTCATATTTGACAAGACGACACAGACGCCTTGTTCCGCGTTTCCCCCCCTCCACAAACCGCGCTCCCACCCCCGCTGTAGGTTCTTACAGTTTCAGTCGTCGTCTCTTGGTCATTGAGGGGTTAGGGGGAGAGGTTAGTGAGGGAAGAACCTACATATGTCACGGTCGCCATTTCTGCTCTGAATACTCGCGGTAACGTCACTGAAACGAGGCCTTGATGACAAAGAGAGAACGATAATAAACTCTAGTATCCAAATAAAAAAAAAATTGCCAGGTTAGATAGCGTGACAGAGTAAACAAACAGTGAATGTAGTGTTCGGTTAAAAAAAAAAATACTAAAGGTAGCGGCAGTAAAAGTTTACATTAAATGAGTAGCCAAGCACGCGAAACAGCCAGAGATCCTTACTTTGAACAATTATTTCTAAACAGTTTTGTTTACCGTCTTTTAAGATGACATTCACTGATAGATAAGCTTTCGTAACTTTAGGAATGACACATTTCACCCACCGGTATTTTTCATATATATATATATATATATAGAGAGAGAGAGAGAGAAATCTTAGTGCTATGGTTTTTAATTTATTTACTGGTGAAATATCATACAAAATATAGTAAGATACCTTAAAACTAAGGCTGTGCAGTATTCCTAGCTTCCTGGAAGAAATTCGAGAAATTTACTGTTCCCAAAACCCGGTCGAGAAAAATTATTAAATTGACTTTCCACTCTCCCTTCACACAATTGCTGGTACAATCCCTCTAAATTCAACCTTTTTCTTCCTTAGCATGTTAGCGCAGTTAGTAATAATATGACCCGCCTCACTGGCTGCATGATTTAAGGCGTCACTCTCGCAATAGGATAGACTGCTGATGGTGAGGAGATCGGAGATCAACCCCAGTCAAATACACTGAAAGTGGCTTTTCCACATGGTTTTTCCACTCTCTTTCTTTCTCTCTTCACTCAAATTCTGGTACACTTCCTCTAAATTCAACTTTCCTCATGTGTGTAAACCGAACAGGTAGTGAGACGCGGTGACGAAATAAAATGATGGTCGGGAGAGTAATTATTGTACCTGTTGCGAGTTAAATTAATTTGTGTGTCGCTTGCTAATATCATTATAGTAATAATATTATCGCACGTTTGAGCTACATCATTAGTAGCCCAGTTTGTGGAAATATTATCCAGTACTAATGTACTGTCTTTTACCCAGGGGACGCCCGAATGTACTAATCTTACATCCTCTAGATGGAGGTCCTTTCCATGTCCCAATGAGTATGAGGGTGATAGTGACCGTGTCTTACTACCCGTTCGGGTTATGCACCTATGTACTAATTACATTAATAAGTTAAGGTTTATTAAGTTTGAATTTAGATAAAGTATACCCGCATTTGCGTGGAAGGAGAGTGGCAAATCATCCTTATTCCACCCGACCGTGGTCTAACCCCAGACAGTCAAGTCTATTGACGCCTTAAATCATGCGGCCACTGAGTCGGGTAGTAAGTAATACTATCTGTGAGTATGAGGATGATAGTAATTATGAGGACGTGGAACCAGTGGAAACTCCTAAACCTAACTAACCAAACCCTGGTGACCCTTGGAGTATTTCCCCTTTCGAGAAAAATATCCACGGTACCAGCCGGGAATCGAGCCCGGAATCCCTAAGCTCGTAGGAAGGTGCACTGACCAATACTCCACGAGGCCAGTTAGCGTTTCAATAACAGGTGTTACGATTTTAGAGTCTGAGCTATGATTGTCTGGGACCTAAGATTTAGCGTAACTCAATTGGAGTTGATAGTCTAGATTCAAACAAGGGACCCCAGAAATTGCTTTAGATGTTTCAAACAGGTCAAGGACATTATTTATTATCATTTTTATTAATCTTTAATGATCTACATCAACGTTAGAGCTGAGTACCCAATATTTTTAAAATTTATAATTAAATGTAAAATAGAATTAGAAAAATTTTACATGTGTTTCTACGAAAACCAAATGCACGCATTGTTAACTATTGTTTGATCAATAGTAGTCAAGTTGGTTTTAATTCAAAATGTCGATTTTAAAATAATAGTTATGATAATATTACTATTATTTAGATTTATTCATAGGTTAATTAGTATTTTTAGTCATATAAACAATAAAACACATACAATTTTTTTGGACCAATTATGTATTTGACTATTCAATTTGAAATATACTTTATTTTACAAAATTATTAGTTTATTATGTGTATTTACTATACATGATTTGAAATTCCTTCAGCTTGTTTTCCGTTTTTTACAATAAATATTGTATTTATAAGTGAATTTTAATATTTCAACACAAATCTCACGTCAATTCAAATATTTGAGGCCAAAAGATTTTGTTAAAAAGTATTCTTGAATTAAAGTAAAATACATTTGTATTTGATATTTTAGCACCATACGCTCTCTTTTAAGTCCGTAAATTGGACAGTGTCCTCTTTCAAGTCCGAAAAAAGTGTACCTCAATGAGCGAGAAATTGATGGAAAAAATCGAAAATCAAAAGATTTTTCTTGGATTTATAAATAAAATATGTTCACGACTTATGAAGGAAATATTGTGTCTATATGATGGTTGCACATCGATACTTTGGTCGTACAAGTCAATTACATTTTCTCAGATAATTAGCGCGTCCCGTCAACCGAGGAGGCGCATTTCGATGAATTCCCCTGCTTTAGAGGCAGAAGATGGAAACTCACCAAACCACCGCTTGGTCTATACCAGTGGTTCCCAAACTTTTGTGGCCCATCTCCCCTTTCTGGAGGTTGACTAACACCTATCGCCCCCTTTTCATTTTCATTGTATGCCTAATTTTAATTTGAAGTGTAAATAATAAAGCAGTTTTATTATTTTAAACAATTTTACCGCCGTATATAAAAACAACCAAAGCAGTTTTATCCGGTCACTCTTAAATAAAATAGAAAAAAAAATTAAAATGTACATTTTTTACAGATTTTTTTAAAAACAAAGAAGTGAAATAATTAACTAAGATCATTGACGTACATTTAAAAAACAGGAGTACATGTTTTCATTTTAAAATTGGAATCTGGAAAAAATTAAGTTGACAGGAACTTCTACTGTACAGTACTATTTTTTCTGCCTTTGAATAATCATCGCCCCCAAATCGCCCCCCACTTATTTATTGCCCCCCTGATAACCCAAATCGCCCACTTGGGGGCGATCGCCCCCAGGTTGGGAACCACTGGTCTATACCATCCAGCATCTCCAAGTCTGTAACGACGCCCGCTCTTCAAGTCAATCGCTTGGTACAGAGGCGTCGTATAAAATGAACGGCTCAATACGTCGCATAGAACCGAGGCGTCAGATAAAATGGTGTCACGACGCCCGATCTTCAAGACAATCGCTTGGTACCGAGGCGTCGTATAAAATGGTGTCACGACGCCCGATCTTCAAGACAATCGCTTGGTACCGAGGCGTCGTATAAAATGGTGTCACGACGCCCGATCTTCAAGACAATCGCTTGGTACTGAGGCGTCGTATAAAATGAACGGCTCAACACGTCGCATAGAACCAAGGCGTCGTATAAAATGGTGTCACGACGCCCGATCTTCAAGACAATCGCTTGGTACCGAGGCGTCGTATAAAATGAACGGCTCAACACGTCGCATAGAACCAAGGCGTCAGATAAAATGGTGTCACGACGCCCGCTCTTCAAGTCAATCGCTTGGTACTGAGGCGTCGTATAAAATGGACGACTCAACACGTCGCATAGAACCGAGGCGTCAGATAAAATGGTGTCACGACGCCCGATCTTCAAGTCTTAGAAAACATTCTAAAATCTTGAAAGTATCATTAAGAAAATAAGACTTTAAAAAAGAGTATTTATGTAAATGAAATGGATTGCATCATGAAAGTTGGTTGACATTATATAAAGGATTTGGACAAAATCTCTTTTCAGCCGACTTTTCGTCAGGATTTTGTCTAATTCTTTTTCATAAAAATTGTCAACTTACTTTTATAATTATATCCATATCATTTACATAAAAACAAATAAAATATACTCTTTTTTAAAGTCTTATTATTTCCTTACTTGAAAAAAAATTTTAGAATGTTTTCTAAAAGTGCAGCTTAATTAAGTCACCTGAAGTCTTTTTTCAAAAATATAATTTAAAGTTGTATTAATAAATAAACAAATAAATTTAAAATGTGTTTATAAATGTAATGTTTTTGTTATGTAAATGTGTTTAAATCAGTTTTAAGTTTGGTACATGTTACGCGGAACACACTAATTGCTGTCAAATTCAAACTAATTTAATAAATATATGTTTAAAAACCTACTACTTATTATACAAGCATGCAATCCGTTTTCAGAAGCAGTTTTTTAAATTACACCTAAGCTTTATTTCTAGTGGGGAAACAATTGAGTTCTTATATAAATAAGAAATGTTAATTTTGTCTGGCATAAGTGACTGGTGCTGTTTTCATGTGGTTCTAAAAAGTATGGCTTGACTCGTATATACATACATAAAACAAACATACAGAATAAATATGTACATCGTCTACAGCATTTTACCACGTCTTACATGTCCTACCCCTTCCTTGTGATTCACACACTCTACCTTCATATATTTGCTTTGTCACTCGATCCACACTCATCCTCTCATCATGTCCAAACCAACGTAAGACACTTCTTTCACATTGACCTGTTGGATTCCCTTTCCCGCACTCATTCAGCACCCATTCATTACTGACTCTGTCCATACATTGTCCACATACATTTTTTAGACATCTCATTCAAACAGCAATCACCTTGGTCTTGTGTTTCTCCTGAAAAACCCACTTTTTATAATAGGCCTACAAAAATTGGGATGAATCATGTAAGTCGTTTTTCCTCCACGTCTTACCGCTCATTTGGGTTATACGCGTTAATTTACACTAATGGAATAGTGTTGAGAAAGATATAATTGAGACAAAATGTTGCTGGATTTGCATGGAGAAAGAGAAACCACTGATAGAAACCCACTCTTAGTACACCCAGCTGTAGTTTGAACCTCTTTATCTCCACGTCACTTGCAAACCTGACTAGATGAGTTTGATATTCTGTCCGCGTACCAACCGGCACGGAACTGTGACGCTTCGTTTCTACATAGAAAAATTAAATAATAATAATATTTAGCACCATGTCTTACTACCCGTTCGGGTTATACGCTTAAGTACTAATTACGCTAATGGATTAGGAATTGGGAAGGTTGAATTTAGATTAAGTGAACCCGCATTTGCGTGGAGGTAGAGTGGAAAACTGTTTAGGAAAACCACCCTCAGTTCACCCGACCGAGATTCGAACTTCGATCTCCCCGTCCTCGGCGGTCGAGCTCAACACAACTAGCGCATTAGCCAACTACGCCACCGAGGCGGGTTGAAAAAAATTAAAACTAAATGCAAAATAAGTTTATAAAATTTAAATCCAAAAGTGATATTACATCAAATTGGGTTTTTCATGTGTATATGCTAATTATTCAGAACGGATACTGAAACATACCTCTTTTTATTGCTACTAAACTATGGCATTGCAAGTATGGCCTAAAAACAACTTTAACTACAGTCCAGTTTCAATAGAAAGGGCCTACCTTACCTGACAACTAGAAACTATACTAGATATATCTACTTCTCCTGTATTGATAAGTCAAGCCGTATGATCTATAGCTGTCACTATGTATATATCATCAATAACTATAAAATAACGCTAAAAATATAGTATGGCAGAAAAATGTATTTTTTAATTAAAAGGCCCTTTATATGACAGTTGAACTGTAGATGGATCGCCATAAGAAGAGTCTTTTAAAAGACATAAAATATAGGTAGGACAACATTATCAAAAATACATTTCGTTTTCTTTCAACAGCTGATGAGATTAAGACTATGTCAAAGTGACAACTGCAGAACACTTTACGCGGCAGTTGACACAATATGGTTCTTCCTATTACAATCTGACTATATCTAGTGGTCAACAGAGATATGTGAGGCCTACTCATCATCTTCTGGAAGCAAAGTAAATTGTCTAGTTCCCGAGTCCAAGGGCGGTACAGGTTATTACAGTATGATATTGGTAGGAAGAACAGTAGAAGTTAGTTACTAAAGCTACAAAATCAATTTTTATATATTTATTCACCAAGTCATGCTATCTTCAGCTGTCACCTTTGATAGATATCAAAACCTATAGAATGACTCAAATAATATAGTAAAATGTTATCATTGTTGATCGTAAGGAAATATGTTTGAATTTTCTAAACTGTTTTTCTAACCAAAATCAAGGTATACTTTTCATAACATCCAAAAGGATTGAACTGGAAAGTCGGGAATACAAATAAGAAAACCTGAAACAAAGGTTCGCGAACGTTTGTCTTCTGCATCCTAAATGTTTTGAAGAATTTTTAGGAATGTTTCCATTTATTTTATTCAACTCTAATAGGTGGACAATCCAGAAAAGGCGTCAATCTAGTCTTGTCCGGTTTGCCAGTGACGAAGGGTTCAGGATTCAAATCCCGGCAGTTTATACGTAGATGCTTTATTCTTAAATAGCCTTTCACTGTTTATTCACGAAAATGCGTGCAAAAATCGTTCCAGCCATTTAAATCAAAAATTTACTTGATTAGTTTAGATGCTTATCATTCTTCGAGGCGGTAAACATAAAAAATAATGTACAAGTTAAAAGTATTTTGATTTTTTTTTCCACACCGCTTTCATTTCACTACCCATCTTGATCTACTGACGTTTTAATTGCGTTAATATAGAAGGAATTAGGAAGGTAGAATTTAGTGGAGATGTACCCTAATTTGCATATTATTAGAGTGGAAAAATATTTAGGAAACAAGTAACCTCAATAATACAGACTGAAATTTGTGACAGGCAGGTCAGGGTTCGAATCATGGTCGAGTATACTTAAAGACATTTTTTTTCCCTCAATGGTTTCAGATTTTCCCCTGACGAAAATGCGGGTGATTTTCTTCTTATCTCTATATTCATCTTTAACCCCATTAGAATAATTAAATGTTACCCACCTCGGTGGTCAAATAGTCTAAGAAGGCTTACTCTTCCTATAGACTGGGCTACTTATGACGGAAAGATCGGGGTTCGAATCCAGGTCGGATGTACTGAGGGGGGTTTAATTCCTAAATGATTTTCCGTTCTCCCTAACGCAAAATCGTGCACACTTATTCTAAATTCAACGTTTCTCATCTCTAACACATCATTAGGGTAATTAGTACATATGCGTATAGCCCAAACGGGTAGTAAGATACGGTGCTAAAAAAAAAAGAAGTCTCCCTAGTCCCAATGTGATAATTAAATGCTTATAACCCTAGCAGGGGAAGAAATCTGCGGCAGTGGTAAAGGTGTGTGTGTATCTAGTGACCTTGAAGCTCAGTAAATCAACCTGCCGTAGAACGTTTTGTTTTTGTTAAATTAAATGCACCTGAATGTATCTGTAAGCGAGCAGTGATATCATCCTCTTAAGTGCCCGTCACGCACGTAAAGACTCGTCCAACCAGATGGCGTGTCGACCTCTTCAACAGATGTCAAAGGTGCTCACACTGTATAGTACCATTTTCATAGGAAGAGTTCTTCTAAAAAATACAAAAAAAAGTTTTGCAATCAACTTTGTATTTTACTATAATATTAGTATTATTTTAAAGGTTTTTTTAAGCACCACGTCTTACTACCCGTCCAGGCCATCCTCATGTTTACGCTCATATTTTATGGAAGAGAAATTCTAAATTTAGAGGAGGTGTACCCGCATTTCCTTAGGGAGAAAAGTGGGAAACCAGGGATAAGAAATCACCTTCAGTATACCCGACCGGGATTCGAATATTGACTTCCACGTCACCAACAATCCACTCCATTGCGAGTGTGACACCTTAGACGGTGCGACCACCAGTGCGGGTATATTTTTGCTGGGACGCGCCGAAAATTAAAGCCAGAAGCGGGTATGATAGGGTTCAACTCCCGCCCGAGTGTAGGTTTCTGAAGTTTATCTTCTCCACGTGGTTTTTTTCCCCTCTACTTCCACGCAAATATGGGCACATTTCCTCTAAGTTATACCTTACTAGTCCCTATCCCATTAGTGTGAGCATGCAGATAGTCCGGACGGGTAGCAAGACGCGATTAAAGTGTTAAAACTATCGAGAATCAGCAGTTTTACCATTTCTTCATCTGAAAACAAAAAACCCTCCCAGAACTAAAGGCTAATACATAAACCACAACACTTTTTCTTTCTTAACTTTCATG
>CABFWO010004779.1:42526-58507 GCA_902155825.1 Timema genevievae
CCCCCCCACCCTTCTTATAACAACAAGTAGACATTTATTCTGAACCCTGCTCCCTGTCTCCGCCACCCCCCCTCCCCCAAACCTGTGTTATGTAACTTTCCACACCAAGAGTGAATGTCATTATTTCATTATTAATACTGGGAAACAAAAAGTGCTAACTTGTATTTTCAACACCGTACATATTCGGAAGTTATCTATGACTTAAGTATGTTTACTAATGTTGACAATATAAACAATAATGTTTATTTTTTCAACATTATAAAGTATAAGACCTGTGTTACGTAACACTGTGATGTACCCACACTCCCTCCAGGTAACACCAGGTAACACTTTGTTGGCCTGTGGTTTCCAACCTTTTCCAGGGTTTGACACCAATTTTAGTCTTTGAAACCATCGTAAACCTATATATATAACCGTAGAAGATAGTTTTTTGCTCATTCCAACGAAGACCAAACTCGTTTACTACTCACAGTTTTATCAATATTTACTAATTTGAGTGTAACGTGTGACCTGGCGGTTTAGGGGTAAGGTGTCGGACTTCTGTGCTAAGAGTACGGGGTTCAATCCTCGGTCCCGGCACAGATTTATTTGATTGTCAAACCCTTCCTTCCCCTCTGACAAGACGTGTATTAATCACAACTTGTGAATGTGTGGAATGCCCAGGCCTCCACCGTGGTTCGGATTCCACATTAAACTGTAGGTCCTCCATTTACTCTCACAATCACCCTACCATTACACATTAGCGTAAGTGCGTATAAACCGAAAGGGTAGTAAGACTTGAGCTTAACGTCTGATTGGCATTCTCAGCCGCCTAGGTAGACCCAAGCGTTCGTATTCTAGTTTTAAACTTTTTTTTTAGCACCGCGTCTTATTACCCTTCTGGGTAATACGCCTATATAATAATTACGCTAATAGGTTAGGGATGAGGAAATTTGAGTTCAGAGAAAGTGTACCAGCATTTGCGTGGAGAGAAAGAGAGTGGGAAAACACTAAGGGAAACCTATCATCAATACACCCGACCGGGATTTGAATCCCAATATCCCCGTCATGGGCAATCTAGTGTATTGCGTGAGTGACGCCTCAGACCGTGTAACCACCAGATCAGTTTTGTTTAAATTGTTATTTTCACTGAATCTTACTATCTATTCGGGCTTTACACATATGTACTAATTATGCTAATGGATCTTAGGGATTAGGAAGTGTACCCACATTTGCGTCAAGGGAGAGTGGAAAAACATTTCGGAAAAATTATCCTCCAGTACATCCGATCTCCCTGTCATCGGCAATCTAGTCCACTGCGATAATAGCGCGTTAAGCTACTCGGCCATCGAAGCGGGTAGTAAACATTTCCTCAACAAGCATTGCGACCCCCAGGTTGGAAACCACTGTTGTAGACAATAAAATTCCCCTCTTCCCTCTCAACCCTTTCGACAGAGTTACATAGTTTATGGATGACTCCTAAATAGTGGATCCAGTGAGCACCATAATGATTTAGTTCGGGAGATCTGCGCATGCGTTCCAAGGCGCGGGAAAACGAACCCATACTACAAGGCAACAGGTGTGAGAGCTGATTGATGACGTCACGGGCAGCGGCCTCCGTGTCTTTGCCGCGTAAGGGGGCGGCCAGACTGGGCGAGCGACTAAAATATAAAATAGAACACATTGGTTGTAATGATAGGTGGCCAGACTGGAGCGAGCGAGCGCGCTCGACCCGGTACAGTCTAGTTTACAGGCGCTAGGCAATATTATTGTATGTTGGTTCAATTTGAGTGCTTGGAAAACTTCTCATTTTGACATTTTTATTACTATCAATAGGTTTAGCACACTTGCTACTAACGGCCTAATTTAATTGGTAAAAATCATAAACCATACCTATATGTGTATATATATATATAACTGATATGTTAAAATACTTCAATATTATCAAAGTAGGCCTTTACAAATAAGAATCACCATTAGCGTGGAGAGAGGATGAGAAAACCACAACAATAAATCACTTGTCAAAAACCACCCTCAGTTCACTGAGCCAAGATTCGGAGCCTCCTCGTCAACAACTATCAAGAGCTATCTGCTAATTACGCGCTCGCTCGCCAGTTTGGCCACCCAGTCGCTTGCGCGCTCGCTCGCACGCTTGTCAGTCTGGCCGAACCCTAAGGGTGAGTCCAAGAGAGATTTAAAAGGAAGAGTAGATTTGTTTGTGTTTGTTTTTGCTCTATGGCTTACAACACGTCCGAGATATACGAATTTAACTACCACCTATGTGGCAGGGATGAGTCAGGTAGAATTATAGCAGTAATAATAGTAGTAATAATATTGCGCGTCTGTGCTACATCATTCGTAGCCCACCAGAGTTTGTGATGGCCGTGCGGGAAATCATCGGCTACAAAGTATGATCAATTAAGATCACAAGCTATCAGATAACCCCAGCCACCATCGTCCTTCACAGACTCCGCCTTAAAATATGAGTGAAGAATGGCCCTGAGCATAGGACGATTCCTGGATAGCTCAGTGGTTATAGTAATGGCGTACTCAAAGTTACCTGGTTCAATACCCGTGTCCAGGTGTCATTTTTAAATTTAAAGATTATGATATTTAGACGCTACTATAACCATAATTAATAAATATAATATTCTAGATAATTCAATCAATTAATATTTAGCACCGCGTCTTACTACCCGTTCGGGTTATACGCTTAAGTACTAATTACGCTAATGGATTAGGAATTGGGAAGGTTGAATTAAGAGGAAGTGAACACGCATTTGCGTGGAGGGAGAGTGGAAAACCATTTAGGAAAAACCACTCCCAGTTAACCCGACCGAGATTCGAACCTCGATCTCCCCGTCCTCGGCGGTCGAGCTCAACACGACTAGCGCGTTAGTCAACTACGCCACCGAGGCGGGTCTCTAGATAATTAATCTATGACAGTTAAATTTCAAATTTTTCATTTGAAATGTTTGCCTTTTGTTACAATTTAACTGTCATGATGGCCAGATTTTTTTTTACTTCTTATTTACCATTGGTCTTTGGTGGAGGGAAATATTTATTTTTTCTTGAGTGGAAAATTTGATCGGTTATAGGAATATTAAGAATAAAATTGTAATCGTGAAATTGGTACTTTTTTTTTTCATTTTCTGGCAAAGAACAATTTCGTCTGCTATTAAGTAAAGATAAGTATATTTTGGTGTAGTTAACTCTCATTAAAATCGACATGATTGAACATTATTCGCATTTAAAAGACCAATTTATATATTTAGTGAAAATATTATATTTGGTCTTACTTTCCGTTTGTATAATACATTCAAAAATACTACAATGAAACTTTAAAATATTTCTATGTTTATTTTAATGTATTAAGTAAACGTTCGTAAAAAACACGTCCTGCGATATTCCGGCGTCCCTACCTATAGGCCTATAAACATTAATTAGAAGCGTCGCATTGTCTAAGGCGTAACTCTCGCAATAGACTAGACTGCCGAAGGTGGGGATGTATGGGGTTCAATCCCGGCCAGGTGTACTGAGGGTGTTTTTACCTACATGGTTTTCACTCTCCCTCTCCACGCAAATGAGGGTACACTTTCTACAATCTCAAATTTTCTAATCCATAGTACATTAGTGTGATTAATAAACCGAATGGACAATAAAGCACGTTGCTAAAACAAATTAAGCCTCGCCCCTTTTCCCGGGAGTGATCCAGGGCCAAATAGACACCCAGACGTTGAGACAACCTTTCTAACCACTCTGTAATGACCACAATATAATGAGCAGACTTTTTTGTGTAAGTTATTTTTTTAAAAAATCCCACCACAATTTTTGTGAGCACCAAACAATAATAATAATAATAACAAATCCTGTGTAACGGCTTGTATGAAAAAATAGCGGGCAGGTAAGAAAAATGTGGAGCGTCCGTCACAATGAACGCATCGAGTGACGCCACTGACTGTCCGTACAGTTATCGAGGAACCGACCCCGAGTGGAGTTTTACCTCGGGTACTTAGTAATTGTGTAGAGCTCGTTCCTGTTAAACTATTGAGTTCTACTCTACATCCCGGCTATAAGACTTCCGGTAACTTGACGACGTTGCTTTTTGGTCGTTGATTTAGAAGCTATTTTACGGAGTGGGTTGCATCTTAACTTGACGCACTGAAAGGTCGGACGGACGAGGACTCGAAATAAGGACAGTGTTTTTATTTTGTCAGTTTTAATAGCAAACTTTTTTTTTCCGTCGAATGCCAGAATGTCTGGCAGATTCATCGAGTCTTTTCACCACGGGCCCAAGGTATCCGCATTAGATTACAATAATGGGGTTAGCGATAAATAAGATAGACATCAAATTAAATGCACCAGCATTTGCGAAAACATTTAGCAGGTACAGTCTCCAGTACCTCTCAACCGGGATTCGAACACTTGAACCTCCACGTCATTGATTATTATTATTAGCACCGCGTCTTACTACCCGTTCGGTCTATACGCACTTACGCTAATACGTAATGGTAGGGTGATTGTTGAGATGAAATTGAGGACCTACAGTTTAACGTGGGATCCGAACCACGGTGGAGGCCCGGCATTCCACACATTCACAAGTTGTGATTAATACACGTCTTAGTCAGAGGTGAAGGAAGGGTTTGGCAATCAGATATATCTGTGCCGGGACCGAGGATTGAACCCCAGACCCCCAGCACAGAAGTTTGACACCTTACACCTAGACCGCCAGGTCACCCTTACGCCATTTATCCATTCCATTAGATGAGCTTGACGTTTTAACCCGCGTGCCCACTGATGCGGGTCTTATTAATATAAAACCTGTACATGGTTCGATTTTTCCTCTTCTTTTAACCACGTTTTCTTCAAACGGAAACAATATTCTCCGTTCGTCCCCTTCCTACTTCTCGAGTTGCCTTGTCCATCCCAAACAGACAAGTATCCTCCCCATAACCTCCTCTGTTACTTAGAATCTTAGATAACTAGTTTGTGAAGAGGTCTCCAGAGGGAGACCGACGTCTTTAAACTGTCAGCTCCACCTTCTCCAAACCCTTGCCAAACAATAACGGCTCGACCCCCACTGCCAACATAACAGACCGAATGACACCTATTCAACTGCAGCCTTTTTTTTGTTGTTATTTCTTTTTTTTCCGATGATCTCACCTTGCAGTTACCTGTAACTAGACCGCTAGAGAAGCATCTTGCGTCGTATCTATAGAATCAAGCATCAATAGCCACTAGAATATAAAGAGAGGGTTTTTCCCTCCAAATGGCGGCAAAATAAAGGGAGGTGATAACAAAAGGAATAGGAAAAACTCAAGAAGACACTATGACGTCATTGTTTTTATCCGTATTTCCACATCGCGTCTTAACTTACTATCCTTACGGGTCTTTACGTATTACTGGCAGGGAGTCAAACCGGAACCGATAACCAAAACTAACCAGTTATTTTTAAGGTACAGGAAACCTAATAATAAATTGCCTAAGAACCAGATCCCGAATTGGAATCAATATATATCGTATTGTCCACACTTCATGCCTTGTGGAGGGCACCACTTTTTAATGACATGGACTCACTACATGCGGGGATAGTCACCACTCTAGAGTGTTGATATTATACTGATTAGGTTGATGTGATCTATTATTAGGTTGTAATTGACATCACTTATGCCAATTTAATTAATTATTTAGTAAGGTGGCATTGCTGTATTGAACAGGGTGAATTATTCGATCTAATATCACAGGTGCTGCTATTTCATTTCTTAGGGAACTGGGGTGATTAAAATTAGTCTAATGACCAGCGCGGAATACCTACGGTATCGTTTTAGATTCGGCGGATTTAATAATAAAAAAAGTTTTCTCTCGACGAGCTCAGGTCCTGAATGCTCGGCTGCTGGGCTTCTAGAATATTCGAGTAACGGTATGCATTTGTCCCTTGTCCTTCGAGAAGATTTTGCCTGGGTGACCGATAGAGAGAGACAGAAGGATGTTACACCACGTAGATATTTACTGCGAAATATAGCGTAAATTAAATAAAGTTAGGATATTATTATATTAGATCGGATCTGATTAAGGTTGAATTTAGAGGAAGTGAACTCACATTTGCGTGGAGAGTATAAAATCATTTAAGGAAAACCACCCTCCGTACGCCCAACTGGGATTTGAAACCCAAGTCCAGTCTATTGCAAAAGTTACACCATAGACCATGCGGCCACAAATGTGGGAGGCTGCAAGTTAAATATCTCAAATGAAAAAAACGCACTCGCTTTGTTCGGCATGGTCTAACGTGCTACTCTCGCAGTAGACTAGACTGCTGATGACGGGGAA
Organism: Timema genevievae; assembly: GCA_902155825.1. NCBI lineage: Eukaryota > Metazoa > Arthropoda > Insecta > Phasmatodea > Timematidae > Timema > Timema genevievae. Next base: position 48,833 of record CABFWO010004779.1, read on the forward strand.
ATCAAGGTTCGAATATCGGTCAGGTGTACTAAAGTGTGGTTTTTCCAAAATGATTTTCCACTCTCCCTCCATGCAAATGCGAATACACTTCCTATAAATATAGCCTTCCTAATTTCTAAAACCATTTGCGTAATTAGTACATAAGCGTACAACCCTAACGGGTAGTTAGACGCGATGCTATATTTTTTTTAAAAAAAACACTTTTTTTTAACATCCGTTAAATCAATCGCGAAGCTATTTTTAAAACACCCTATGGCGTCACACACCTTCTCGTATTCTAGCACTGTCTCTGCCAGAAGCCCTGCACCACATTATTTAACATAATTACCCCATTTTATGGTTTAGAGGACCCTTTGTGCCCTATTTTCCCCGCCCACTCAGTCGTCTCACTGTGGCACACTCACCCATCCCTCCCCCTTTCCGTAAAGCCTTTTCATTGTTCAAAACACGTAAAGATGCTCACCCAGTCTTTTTCTCTCTTCAATCCCAATAGTGTCCAGGGTCGCAGCCATCAGCTGTCTGTATACCTGACCAAAATTAAACCGTGCTTGGATAATTATCTATTAGGAGTCGACAAATCTACAATATATCTAGGTATATAATTTAATAATCCAATTTCCGGTAGTCAAAATTACGAGAAAATGTCTTAACTGATTCTGACACATTCTAAAAGGTAAGAGGGGATTGTTTTTGCAGTTTTTTTTACCAAAAGAAATAAAATATTTCTCTGGTAGAAATACAGAGTTTCATTTTCATCACATGGTTGGTGATATCAACAGTTGTTGAATATCTGTCATGAGCATAGCGTCATTAGTTGACAAACTTTTTAAACGAAGAGAAACAGTTTTCTTTAAATTCCAGGACACCCTCAACAGATATTCAACAACTATTGATATCATCATGTGAAGAAAATTAAACTCTATTTTTCTACTGGAGAAATATTTTTTTATTTATTTTAGCAAAAAGAAAAAAGTTTTTATATAAAAACTACAAAAATTACTGCACTTTTCTCGCGTCCCCTACACTCTCACCGGGTCGAGAATGTCGGCATAAATAGTAGCTTCCAAATAAAGCACTATTTTTCCTGGCGAATTTTCATCTTTTGTGCTGTGCGCGTTCAGTGGTTCATCTGTGCAAACATGATTTGTTTACATCACCATGGAAACCATTATTTGTATAATATATATCTGTAAGTAAACCGGCCTCGTGGTATAATGGTCAGAGGCTCTAGCTGCCTATCTAGAGGTCCTGGGTTCGATTACCAGCTGGTACCAGGGCATTTTTCTCGAAAGGGGAATAATTCCCATGGTCACCGGGGTTTGGTCAGTTAGGCTAAGTTAGGTTAAGATCTTCATTGGCTCCACTATTCACTAACCGTCATCCCCTCATCTCATCGGGACATGGAAAGAGCCTCCGCGGAACGGAAGTACGATTAGTACATTGGTAGTAGTACATTTGGGTGTATCCTGGCCAACAGATACATTGGTAATGGCTAACTTTCCCGCAAACAGAGATACAGATTGATATAGCCAAGACATGGCATTATTATTATTATCTGCAAGTAAAATATTTATATTTGATCAAATATAAGCAAATATATGAAGGTAGAGTGTGTGGATCAAAAGGAGGTGGTAGGCCATGCAAGACGTGGCTAAATGTTGTAGACGAATGTGTGGAAAAGAGAAAAATTAAGAGTGTTAATAATAAAATAGCATGTATTACTCGGTGTATGGATGTTGTTGAAACAAAGGGAGTATGTAAGGATAGGGAAGTGTGGAGTAAATTAGTGAGGATGGATTAAGTACGGAGTTGTTGCTTTTTTGAGTAATATACACAGTTTCTTGCCTACCCCATAAGGGAACGGCGTGATTAGGTCTGTATGTATCGTTAAACATGATAACAATTTAATATCTTCAATGCTTGGAAACCCATACCTAGTCAACCAACCTAAACCTCCTTTACATGTCACAGCACGCAACTATATTCCAAACATTAACTTTTATATTTTTTGTTGAGATAAGGGGTAAAGGAAAAGGTCCAATACCTCAACTAGGTTACACCGGCTCGGATTTAACGGAATCTGAAACTTTCGAGACTCCAATTAACGATGCTCTACCTTATAGGCCTATGGACACTTTTGGGCTCGGTCGAAATTCTCCAGTCATTCCAGCGAAATCGACTCATTCTAAACGCACCTTTTGTTTGTTTTGGGTACCAATTGGTTGAAATAATAATAATAATAATAATAATTTGTAACTGATACTCTAACGTACACAGGAATACATTTAAATTAGGAATTTCTCTAAGGACTTGAGGGATTCCAGGATTTAAGAGAATATCGGATTCGAGACTCAAATACTCAAAAATATTTTATTTTTTTCAGATTTTGAATTTTAATTTGTTTTATAGATTTAATACACCTTATTGGTTGCACATACTCATTATAATTAGGTATAAAACAAACTCAACAACCAGGCCCCAGATCATTAATTTAACACTTAACTGAATGTATGAATGTTATAGTTAATTGATTAATTTTTTTTTACATTTTAGCTATTATTTCTATTTTCTATCATTTCTTTATATTTATATTTCCTCTTTGATTCATCATTTTCCCCAAAATTTGGATTCTAATTCAAATTTGGTTTTTTAAAATAGTATATTTGAACCAACTCCATTCAAAATATATAGTAGGATTTTGGTAGGAAGAAACATTTGAAATATAAACTTTTTTTTGTGTGGTCAACATTTATAACATTTTGCTCTATCATTAGTTTATTTCATAAATATTGGTACTACAATTCAATTTTCAAAAGAAGGGCCTTATCTGATAGTTTTAAAGCTACTAGATCTTCTTTAACGTATTCATACTTCAAGTCATGTGAATCGAGGCTGTCACTTTTGATAGATATTACTATAGGGGGCCTACCTATAAAATAATATTAATAATTTAATAAAATGTTATCAATGTTAGCTTTAAAAAATATGTTTATTTTTAAAAAAAGTCTCTTCCTATGAAAATTGGATCATTATTTTTATCACATCCTGCTACGTGTTCAGGATATACGCATATATGATAATTATTAATTACGCTAATGGGGTAGCAACGAGGAAGGAAGCATTTGAGAGATAATCTACCCGCGTTTGCGTGGAAGAGTACTGAGAAATCATTTAGGAAAAATTACTCTTAGTAGAGCCAGCCAGGATTCGAACCCCAATCTTCCCGTCATCAGTAGGCTAGTCTAAGACGAGAGTAACGCCTTTTAAGCCATTCGGCCACTGAAGGGAATAAAATCTGTTTATATTTATCAAACGTGACAGCTTAAGACTGCATATCTTGACGTATGGCAACTAGCTTATTAACTTTTGTAACTGCAAGATAAAGTCCTTCTTACCAGATTCCCACCATAGTTGGAATATAAAAGGTATCAATAGGTTTCACTTGAAAAATGTTCGTTACTATTTTTGTTGGTTGTACACGCCCCCATTTGACAACCTGGTGAATGGTGAACTTAATAAAGCTAAGGTTTTCAAAACAAGTTTCTTGAAACCGGTTTCATGTTGTAACGTTGTAATGTTCATTAAGTTCTAGAACTCTATCATTACATCATTTTATCGCGGCACGGCATGAATAGAGAGGAAAAAGCGTAAATGTGTGTGGTTTTTTTTCTTCGCAAATTTTAACTATTTCCAGGAGGGAAAGATCTGTTATAAACAATTATATAAAAATTGATAAAAGATAGTTCACTATTTTTAAACAGTCAGTTGGCAATGTTAGGCCTAAGGAGAGTGGCGCGGACTCTGAACACGAAGAAGCCAGGTTCATATCCCCTATCGGGTACAATACACATTCCCCCCCCCACTCCTATTCTGCGTCTTACTACCCGTCCGGAAATTACGCATTTTAATTACGCTTATACCTGTTTTGGTTTCCCCATGGCTTAAAGCGTCACTCTTGCTATAGACTTGACAGCCAATTACAGGGAGATCGGGGTTTGAAACCCCATCGGGTGTACTGAGGGTGGTTTTTCTTAAATGGCTTTATAATCTTCCCTGTGCCTCATTTTGTTTAGGCTCTTAATTTTTTTAAAGAGCTCGTATCTTTACTAAGAATGTTGCAAAGTTTTTTTAGCACCGCGTCTTACCTCCCTTTTAGGTTATAAACTTATGTACTAGTTACGTTAATAGTTTTTAGGAATGAGGAAGGCTCTATTTAGAAGAAGTGTACCAGCATTTGCTTGGAGGGAGAGTGTAAAACCACTTTAGAAAACCACCATCAGTACACCCGACCTATATTCGAACCTATGTCTCCCCGTCATCGGCAGTCTAGTCTACTGCGAGAGTAGCGCGTTAGACCACGTGGTTAACGAAGCGGGTTTTAAGATTGATGTCAATAGATTCCAAAGATTCACATACACATTATGTAATCCACCCTTCAGGGTGTGCGGATGGTGTGGTTGCATAGACCCCCACGATTTTGGGGGCCCCACGCTTGCTTAGGTGACACGGGGAAAAAAACAGGTTGGGGTGGGAAATTTTTGCTTGCACGCTCGTATCTATCAAAATTATATTGTCAGAGTGTAAAAACAAATAAAAACATAATCATGTGGTTTGATTTGTTGAACGAGTGAAGCGAATTTTCCGTTTTAACTCCACCGATTTGCATTTGTCTGTCTGTGGTGGATATATCCGACGATAACTTTTGAACGCTTTAACCGATTTAATTCGAACTCGACACAGTTGTTCTATGTATCTGTATACAGATCAAGTTCGTTAGGGAGGAAAATTGAATTAAGGGTGGGGAAGAAATCAACTCATATATGTATAAAAACATGGTTTCTAGCATGAATGATTGTATTTACCTTATAGGGCATTTCCTAAAATCTTATACGGCTGAAAATTGGTATAAAGGTTCAAACTACTGTATTAAAAAATAAAATTAAACCAAAATCAAGTTTTGAACTGGGGGCCCTGCAAACGAAGTATGTCCAAGGCCCCCCCATATGCTAAGGGTGGAGCTGCCCAGGACCCTTAGCTCAGTAGACAGACACATTACCTACTGAGCTAAGGTATCAGGGTTCAGCCAGACTGGCGAGCGCGTGATTAGCAGATAGCTCTCGTTAGTTGTTGACGAGGAGGCTTCAAATCTTGGTGGAATGAGGGTGGTTTTTGACAAGTGATTTATTGTTGTGGTTTTCTCATCCTCTCTCCACGCTAATGGTGATTCTTATTTGTAAAGGCACTACTTTGATAATATTGAAGTATTTTAACATATCAGTTTTACATACACACACATATATATGTATATAGAGAGGTATGGTTTATGATCTTACCAATTAAATTAGGCAGTTAGTAGCAAGCGTGCTAAACCTCTCGATATTAATAAAAATGTCAAAATGAAAAGTTTTCCTAGCACTCAATGAACCAACATACAATAATATTGCCTAGCGCCTGTAAACATAGACTGTACCGGCTCGAGCGCGCTCGCTCGCTCCAGTCTGGCCACCTCTCATTACAGCCAATGTGTTCTATTTTATATTTTAGTCACTCGCTCAGTCTGGCCACCCCCTTAGACTTATATTTATTCAATTCCATTGAAACTTCTCTATTTCTAAAAAAAAAATAAAAAATTAACAGGCTCCATCTGTTGAGGATGTTAATTCTTAACGTAAACATAAACTTGACAATGAGAAAATGTCCGTAGCACATCAACAGACAAACTTATTGGACTGTCTATAAAACACACACGATAGCTCCTCTCCCTCGGGGATATTTAAACTCCTTTTCACGGTAACCCGAGCATCACATCATCTTTTCTCTCTCTCTCTCTCAAGTGAATGCGTCGGCTCCTCTCAAATACTCAATTTAAGTTTAGAAACATTTTCTCTACGTGAAGCGTAGATCGTATCTCACCCCGCACGCACACACACACACACGCAAACACATGCTTTTCGAGAATGTAGATATAACAGTCGTTAATTCCGGAATAGTTTCTTCTCGCACTTTCTTCACTTTCCCGTGATTTTCCCGTAATTTTTAACTAATCAGACCACGACACCGGGTAATATTGCGATGAGACAAGCAGTCCATGCGTGCGGCTCATGAAACAGTGGACCTTGGTTTATTACCTAGGGGGATGATTAAGGCCTATAGTCACTAAAGATGAAAGGGACTAAAAATGCAACAAAAAGGGTAAGCAAACAAAACAAAAAAGGGTAGGCAAATAGACACTAAAATGCAAAAAATAAACAGTTAAAAAGGCACTTAAAATTCAAAAAAGGCAGGTTAATACCCAATAAAAAAAAGCAGTCAAATATACACTTAAAAATTAAAAAAAAAGGCCTTTAAAATAAAGCAGTCAAATATGCACTAAGAATGTAAAAAAAGACAGGCAAATAGGCACTAAAAATGAAAAAAAATTAGTTAAATGGGCACTAAAATGAATAGAAGTAGTCACATAAATAGGCATTATGAAATAAATAAGCTATAGGCATCAAAGTACTAAAAAAAAAATTTTATGTATATTTTTTTTACTCTAGCATACTTCAGTCATAAAGGTACATTGATAATTTTTTTAGCTGATAGTTACCAAATACCTCTCAAAATTTTCATTTGTAAATTTAAACAATAGGATAAATATTTTATAAAAACCTTAAACTTTAGAAGAAATTCCCTAGTATTTAACAAACAAAATAAAAGCTAGAGAGAAAGGGCATTTTAAAGCTCTCATTTGAACAATAGGCACTAACCAACGGAATAGGCATTTATAGGCACTAACCAACGGAATAGGCATTTATAGGCACTTTAAATGTATTACATCATCTTTGTAATCCCCTGAAATAAACTTAACTTGTAACACAAAAGTCTACGTTTCAAGACAAAGGAATAAAAACAAAAAAGGCCTTTAGAGCTAAAGGAGTTGGTACCTTCGGTAATCTGTTCCTGGACCTCTAGATCAGTAGCCAGGGTCACTGACCACTAGAGCGAAAGACTGGTTATTTAATGTAATCATACGTCAATACATGTGATATTCAGCTGTCACTTTTGATATATTATACTATTATATTACTATAAAGCCAAATGGCTGACCCACTCACTCACTCACTGACATTAATGTTTACCCACTTCCAGATGAGATAAAAACTTGAAATTTGGAAAACTTATAGCTTATATCCTGTAACCGACGGGAAAATTCCAAAAAGTTTAAAATTTAAGTTTTAACCCCCGAAAAACATTCAAAATGGCGGAGCAACTTTAAAGTCGGTGCGGACCTTTCTTTGGAGGTATCTTGTGGCTAAACCTATCAAAAAACAGATTGCACCAGCAGCCACGGATTTGGCAAGAACCAAAAGTTTGGTCCTATTACTTTTTGTCCTATCTCTATCGGTTATACCTTAGATTGAGCTAGATTTTTTGATTTTAGGTAAATTTAGGACATTATCCACATATTTTTTAATTTTTTGACACACTTGTGGGAAAGATAGAATCATAAAATTTGGCAGGAATATTGGAACAACTAATTGCCATAATCATGCCAAATTTGATAATTCTAGCTGCCCTATTAGTATGGAGAAACTAAAAATAATTTGTGAAAAATACAATACAATACAATACCGGTAACTTTTAAGTTGTTACTATCAAAACAACGCTGGAATTACATTAGTTTACATCCACTTGCAAAGAAAACTCACTTGGGGTTTGGGGGCGGAGCCCCCAACGAGCAAAGCGAGTCAATACTTATAAAATTATTATTGTTAGGTGTTCTGTCAGTGAACTTAGACCGCCAATGCGCCCTGTCCTCTGCCTCAGCTCCCAGAATTTTCTTCTTCCCTTCAAGTCATCCAATATTTGAATCCTCCTTCTTCTTATGCTCCTCTTTCCCTTATAAAATAACTTTATTAATATAGTAAAATGTTATCATCCTTCCTTGTGAGAATGGGAATTTAGTTGAGAGATCTCCGACATTCACTTGACATTATTTGCGATTGCTCCGATGTGAGCTTAATCATGTTTGATATGTCTCGTTTATCAGTGAAACTCAAATAATCTGTCCTCCTTACGGCCGTATCTTATCGAGGCCCACTTCACTTAGGATCCGGGCTCCTCAAGAACCATCGTACCACACCTTCACTCAAAACACTTGAAAAAATAAAAAAAATAGTACAATGCACCGCACATACTTTGGACCTGTATCGGTTTAATCTTAAAAAAAAAGCGTTTACTAAAAACTTGTGATATATTATGTGACCTGAATAATATGCATTGTTGCAGAAACACTTCACACACAATTTTTTTAAAGTCTAGTCGAAATAATATACACTGTTACAGAAACATTGAGAAATCTCTGTCCACAACATGTATCATGTATTTCCTTTCGAGCTACCTTTCTTGATCTCTACTTAGAGATTAAAATTTTCCGGGAAATTTTGAATAGGAAAATTTTCCGGAAAATTATCCAGAAACTTTTCTGCAGTGGCGGCTTGCGGTGGAGGGGTTAAATTATAGTGGTGGCACCTAGAGCCTTTTAGACTTAGAAATATAGTTAAGAGAAGAGTGGGATATAAGAAGGGGGAGGGGGAAGAGGGATGGAGGAGGGGTAATTAAGAAGCACGGAGGATAGGAGGGGAGACAAATGTCGAGCTAACCTTAAAATTATTTTAGTTAACTTATTGATGATGAAAAAATCGAAGCATGATTTATGAACATAACAGGTCTACAAAGGCTCGGATCCGTTTGTTTTTTACTACTTTTTTTTAGCACCACGTCTTACTACCCATTCGGGCTATACGCCTATGTACTAATTACGCTACTAATGTGCTAGCTATGAGGAAGGTTTAGTTTAGAAGAAGCGTGCCCTTATTTGAGTGAGGAGAGAGTGGAAGATCATCGCCTTCTTAGACCACTCTACCACCAAAGTGGTAAGTTATTTTTAATATACAATAAGCCGTTCTTATTACTAAGTAGTATTTCGTGAATAGAAAAATAATATACATTCTTTTTTCTATTAAATGAGGTGAGAAATTAAAATACATACTCTATTTTCCATTATATTATAAATAAATAAAAAATGCATTATAAAAAATATAAGTTACTCTACACGGCCGGCTTGCAGCGTGACGTTGGGAAAAAAAAACATGAGGCCGCCGAAAAGAAGCTCTATAAAAAAAACACATAACCGAGACCATGTGCAAGCGGTCTGTCTTGTTCCCCCCTTCTCCCTCCTGCCATCCTTTCGCTCACACTCATCGCTTTGTTATTGAGAGAGGGGAGAGCAACATCACCTCCCCCCCCTCAATCCCTCTACCCCTTTTCATTATCATGATCTTTTCTCCTCTTCTCCCTTTCTCTTTTATTCGTGACTGGAGCTAAACAACAGAAAGTAGCTTCCCTGTGGCAAGGTCCACTACTGATAGATAGAAACAGTGGATCCACGATTGGAGTGGTGGTAAATGGCATCTAGAATCTTGAGCTAGCTCTATCCAGTTAACCTCATTACACCCTATCCCTATATTGATCTAGCTCAATTCAGTCCACATCATTACATCCTATTCCTATCTTGAGCTAGTATTATCCAGTCCCCTCATTACACCCTATCCCTATCTTGAGCTAGTTTTATCCAGTCTCCCTCATTACACCCTATCCCTATCTTGAGCTAGTTCTATCCAGTCTTCCTCG
>CABFWO010004780.1:0-14228 GCA_902155825.1 Timema genevievae
ACCTGCAACAGGAAGCTCAACCTGTTTACCTTCAACAGGAGGCTCAACATGTTTACCTGCAACAGAAAACTCAACCTGTTTACCTTCAACAGGAGGCTCAACCTGTTTACCTTCAACAGGAGGCTCAACCTGTTTACCTTCAACAGGAGGCTCAACCTGTTCACCTGCAACAGGAAGCTCAACCTGTTTACCTTCAACAGGAGGCTCAACATGTTTACCTGCAACAGAAAACTCAACCTGTTTACCTACAACCAATTTGATTAGTTTTCACACCTTGGTATTTTGTTAATAGAACTTTCGTGACGACGCCAATTGTCATTTTTAAGTTCATCAAAACGTAGGGGTTGGAATGTTTGGAGAAAGTACAATAAAACCACATTGATAAGTCCCTTGCTGCTCCTAGCTGGGATTTGAACCTCGACCTGACATTTGATCACGTAAACAACGGTGTGGGCCACTCAATACTCGCTTGCGGACCAAACGGCAAGCTCATTTATTCTGGTCTACCAGTGATGGGGAAGTCAGGGCCTACCTGAGGCACAGTCTGTACAGCTCACGTGTGAACTGTCGTTGAGATTTAATACAAACCATGTGAACTGTCACCAAGACTTACTACAAACCATGTGAACTGTCACTGAGACATACTACAAACCGTGTGAACTGTCACTGAGACATACTACAAACCGTGTGAACTGTCACTGAGCCATACTACAAACTATGTGAACTGTCACTGAGCCATACTACAAACCGTGTGAACTGTCACTGAGACATACTACAAACTATGTGAACTGTCACTGAGCCATACTACAAACCGTGTGAACTGTCATTGAGACTTATTACAAACCGTGTGAACTGTCACTGAGACATACTACAAACCGTGTGAACTGTCACTGAGACTTACTACAAACCATGTGAACTGTCACTGAGACATAATACAAACCGTGTGAACTGTCACTGAGACTTACTACAAACCATGTGAACTGTCACTGAGCCATACTACAAACCGTGTGAACTGTCATTGAGACTTACTACAAACCGTGTGAACTGTCACTGAGACATACTACAAACCATGTGAACTGTCACTAAGACATACTACAAACCGTGTGAACTGTCATTGAGACTTACTACAAACCATGTGAACTGTCACTGAGACTTACTACAAACCGTGTGAACTGTCACTGAGACATACTACAAACCATGTGAACTGTCACTGAGACTTACTACAAACCGTGTGAACTGTCACTGAGACTTACTACAAACCGTGTGAACTGTCACTGAGACTTACTACAAACCGTGTGAACTGTCACTGAGACATACTACAAACCATGTGAACTGTCATTGAGACATACTACAAACCGTGTGAACTGTCACTGAGACTTACTACAAACCGTGTGAACTGTCACTGAGACTTACTACAAACCATGTGAACTGTCACTGAGACATTCTACAAACCATGTGAACTGTCACTGAGACTTACTACAAACCGTGTGAACTGTCGCTGAGACGGAACTTTCATGGTTATTCTCGTAAGTACGACCCCTCATATTTTCAAATACTGCCTCTAGTTGAGATCGAACCAGAGTCTCCAATAACTGTGGAAGTTCCCTATAGTTCAACGGTATCTATAATAGTGTGTTTGTACATCTCGTACAGCCAATGAGAAGTTGAAACCCTCACGAGTTGTAGATGTGGCCCCAAACTCTATTAACACTCCCTCAACAATCAATCACACTCTGTTCTAGGGTTGTATCACTTACAAATATTTTCAAAATAAAACTATTCGGGGGTAAAACAGGAAATCAACACCAGTTGTTTTAATTAATCCCGACTAAAAGCCGTGTATAACTCACTTTTACAAAATACAAACAAATTTGTTTGTTGTCAATATTGATAGCATTCTACCATGTTATTATATTGTTATTTTATATATAATAATAATATTATCAAGATCGACATGTGACTTGACGTATGAACACGTGAAAGTAAATCTAGTAGCTTCCTAGATGTCATATCAGGTTCTTCCTATGATAATTAGACTAAGAACAGGTGACTGTTAGTCTTCGATTCTGGGAACTAACGTTCATTTTGTAAACTGCGACAGTTCCTGCACGAAGCTATAAAAGTTGCGGAAAATAATTAAATAAAGACAAACTCCTACGTTCGAATGTATTTTGGGAACGTGATAATATTGATGTTCTTTTGTTTATCAATATGCACTTTACTTTATTAAACATAAAAATATTTTCTCCGTTAATTTTTCACTATTAAATCCCCCACGAACAACAAGTAAATATAATATAATAACAAGGCGCAGTTGTAAGGCAGTTCATCTCGATTATAATTAGCTAAAGTGCCCTATGGAAATGTTGCCAACAATGCTACATATGTTTGAGTGATTGGTATTGGGACCTCCTGAATATAGTGAAGTGTTTGTGAGTGTTCAGAGGTGAGGGTCATAGATCTCTGTATCAGTCAAGTGTTGGCTCCACTAGGAACTGGTCAGGAGCGAGGTGTGATCCACACAGTATCCACACAGTATCCACACTCAGTATCCCCACACAGTATCCACACAGCTAAAGCATGTAAATATTGTACCCTCAGAGTGACTATTAACGATGAGTTAGGACCCCCCATGTGACGGTTCTTGTTACACCACTGGAGGAACGAGTGACAAGGCAGGGGTCAGTATGCCGCGTCCATCATCCCGTGGTCTCGGGTTTCACGAGTGTTGGGTTGCCTACACTCACAGGGACAGGGCATCCCATTACCCCTGTAAGTCTGACAACGCGGCTCGCAAAGTCCTGGGTAAGATCTCTCGCTAGTAACATACAATGTTCCACACGATATATAGAACATGTTACCCCTTGCTTACAAGTAACATTCCAATGTTCCACACGATATAGTGAACATGTTACACCCTAGCCTATAAGTAACATTCCAATGTTCCACACGATATAGAGAACATGTTACCCCTTGCTTACAAGTAGCATTACAATGTTCCACACGATATAGAGAACATGTTACCCCTTTATCCCCTTGTCTACAAGTAACATCGCACTCAGATAAAATCCTCAGTTGGTGGATTTTAAACACTAATACATTTATTAGCCATTCAATGTATCGGTGGGCACGCAGATTAAGGCATTAACCTTCTCCTATATGGTTTGCCGCTGATAGAAGATTAGAGGTTCGAATCACAGATGATTGTATCGGTGTAGATTTAAACGTAGTATATTGACTATCCATATCCCTGGCAACGTCAAGTGAGCTCAGTGTATAGTTAAACGTAGTATATTTGACTATCCATATCCCTGGCAACGTCAAGTGAGCTCAGTGTAGAGTTAAACGTAGTATATTGACTATCCATATCCCTAGCAACGAGCCATAGTGACAGCTTCACTCAACTGTTAAGTTGTAAAAGTTGGCATGTCTGCTCCACGACAACTTTGACTTTTATAGACATTTTAAACTTTATTAAAATTAGTTCAGTTTTCATCCGATTCACAAATATGTTCTGTAATTTTAACAAGTGGGGTTGATATACACCCCGTAGCAAAATAAAAACTGATAAACGTCGTCACAATCTAACGTAACAAGGACATTCACACACTTGGGGTACATTGCTTGTGGTCCTGTTTTACCTAAATAAACGATTGTGTCGTTAAACTGGTACACTCTGTAAGCTCGTATCGATACTGGCGCTCGGGAACTCCACACGGCGGAATATTGAACCTCAATTGAGCCCACAAGGGCACCTTGTTTTCTTACGATATGTCCCTTTCTGGGCCTTGAATACTTTCACAGGTCAGCTTTTCCAAAAATAACATCAACCTGTAGACAATTTGAGAGGATACCCCGTGCTTAGAACATGTGTGTGAAAGAGAGAGAAGTGTATTGTCAAGCCGGTCAGAACACTGCAACACGTGTTCTAGTATTTACTACTTTGAGAGTTTCAATCATTGAAATAGTCTCTTCTCCTGAAAAATATTGAAAATTACTGTCGGCTCATGTTTTAAAGTTTTTAATTTGTTATTTATATAGATCTCTACATTTTCTACATAATAAATACCTGTATTATTTAATGTCTTAATAATTTAAATTATTATGATTTTAAATATATTTCACTACACATATAGTAATATATCGTCACCACCCCCTTTCTATAGGCCTAATCTGTCAGGATAGCTTGCGGGGAAGAATAGGGACGGTGGCAAAATAGATGTGTGGGTTCGAAATTATAGAAGGTTTTGATTTTTAGGGTTTATTGATAGCACTACGAGCTACTACAAAAGTGTGATGTTAAAAAGATGTTACAAAAAGATATAAGGACTTTGACGTAAAAGCTCGCAAGAGAACTGGTTTGGTAAGGAATACCTAGCAAATAACTTGGTTAACATCTCCACAGATTGCGAACCTGGTACCTTGGGCATGGTGGTAGCCCTCCAGCACAAGTACCCGATAACCCGATGTTCTAATCCACATGGCCCTGAAAATGGGCAGACTGACCCCTCTGAGTAGAGCTGATTGTGTCAGCCTCGATAGCTCTAAAACAGAATCATTTATTCTTCAAATCGGCCCAGTTGCTGAGCACAACGGAGACAAGTTGTTATGAGTTGTCAGCGTTCTTTCCTAATGTTTACTAACTCATCATAACAATTAAACTAGACCAGTTCTTTCACTTGGCTCATTTCAACACTGTTATGTTAGTTTTAAACAAACATCCCAATCTAAGGCAGGGCTATTACAATTTATTATATATCATATTTTAAAAAAAGAAGTATATGTTTACTATTAGATTTTTTTAGCACCACGGCCTAGGGTTAGTACCAAATTTTTCCTAATTAATAAAAAATATCAATTAAAATAATGATAAATGGCTAAGGGGGCGGCCAGACTGAGCGCGCGAGCGACTAAAATATAAAATAGAACACATGGGTTGTAATGAGAGGTGGCCAGACTGGAGCGCGCACGCTTGAAAGATAGAACTGGTTATATTTTTCAAGCGAGCACGCTCGACCCGGTACAGTCTAGTTTACAGGCGCTAGGCAATATTATTGTGTGTTGGTTCATCGAGTGCTAGGAAAACTTCTCATTTTGACATTTTTATTAATTTTTTATTACTATCGATAGGTTTAGCACACTTTCTGGAAATTGAAAAATGACACCTAGACACGGGAATCAAACCCGGTACCTTTGGCTTAGTACGTCAATGCTCTAAATACTGAGCTATCCAGGATTCGTCCCGTGCCCAGGGTCATTCTTCACTCATATTTTAAGGCAGAGCCTATGATGGAGTGCGGAAATCGTCAGCTACAAGTATGTGATTATATTAATATCACGAGCTATCTATCAGATAACGCAGCCATCTTCGACTCGGTAGTTGGCTTATTGCTGCCATTTGTAAAATTATTATAATTGTACGGGATTGCATATTAAGAATTAATAGCCAAAGCTATTATTTATGCTTTTAGTGAGGATTACTCCATCTAGATATCATACTCTGAAATTTGTAAAATGACTCCTGGATAGCTCAGTGGTTAGACCATTGGCGTTCTAAGCCAAAGGTGCCAGGTTCGATTCCCGTGTCCAGGTTTCATTTTTCAATTTTCAGAATATATCTAGATGGAGTAATCCTCACTAAAAGCATAAATAATAGCTTTGCCAATTTAATTCTTATTTATAGCTCACTTGCTACTAACAGCCTAATTTAGTTGTTAAGATCATAAACCATACTTTTATGTATATAAATATGTAAAACTGATATGTTAAAATACTTCAATATTATCAAAGTAGGCCTTTACAAATAAGAATCACCATTAGCGTGGAGAGAGGATGAGAAAACCACAACAATAAATCACTTGTTAAAACCCCCCTCAGTTCACTCAGCCAAGATTCGGAGCCTCCTCGTCAACAAATAACGAGAGGTATCAGCTAATCACGCGCTCGCCATTCTGGCCACCCAGTCGCTTACGCGCTCGCTCGCACGCTTGTCAGTCTGGCCGAACCCTAATACTCATAATATTAAAAATATTGCTATAGAATAAATAAACCATAAGCCCTCATATAAATAAAAGTGAAGAGAGAAATTTATTTTTAATCCACAGGGCCTAGGTTATTTTAATTTATAAGGTTTTTAAAAGGAGTAAAGATAGAATCCAAGCTTGAGTTGTGAGCTACTCAATAATAATATAATATATAATATTTATCATAAAACCACTAGATAAACACTGCATTATATTAAAGGGCATATTGTCTTTATTTACAAACATGTGTACACATAGTCTATAGGGTGTATAGTGTATGTATATGTTGTAGAGTTTATGAGGCAAGATTGCAACTGCTGTATATTAAATATTCCTAGTTCTCTCAGTGGACAAACATTATCCATACATTGACATGTTTTCTTCCCTGAAATTAAATCTGGTACAAAATACATATATCTAGTTCCTCAGACTACATAGAGCTAGTTTCTCAGACTACATAGAGCTAGTTTCTCAGACTACATAGAGCTAGTTTCTCAGACTACATAAAGCTAGTTCCTCAGACTACATAGAGCTAGTTTCTCAGAATACATAAAGCTAGTTTCTCAGACTACATAGAGCTAGTTCCACAGAATAAATGGAGCTAGTTTCTCAGACTACATAAAGCTAGTTCCTCAGAATACATAAAGCTAGTTTCTCAGACTACATAGAGCTAGTTCCACAGAATAAATGGAGCAAGTTTCTCAGACTACCTAAAGCTAGTTTCTCAGACTAAATGGAGCTAGTTTCTCAGACTAAATGGAGCTAGTTTCTCAGACTACATAGAGATAGTTTCTCAGACTACATAGAGCTAGTTCCTCAGACTATATAAAGCTAGTTTCTCAAACTACATACAGCTAGTTTCTCAAACTACATAAAGCTAGTTTCTCAGACTACATAAAACTAGTTCCTCAAACTACATAAAGCTAGTTTCTCAGACTACATAAAGCTAGTTCCTCAGACAACATAAAGCTAGTTTCTCAAACTACATAAAGCTAGTTTCTCAGACTACATAAAACTAGTTCCTCAGACTACATAAAGCTAGTTTCTCAGACTACATAGAGCTAGTTCCACAGACTAAATGGAGCTAGTTTCTAAGACTACATAAAGCTAGTTTCTCAGAATACATAAAGCTAGTTTCTCAGACTACATAGAGCTAGTTTCACAGACTAAATGGAGCTAGTTTCTAAGACTACATAAAGCTAGTGTCTCAGAATACATAAAGCTAGTTTCTCAGACTACATAGCGCTAGATCCTCAGACTACATAAAACTAGTTCCTCAAACTACATAAAGCTAGTTCCTCAGACTACATAAAGCTAGTTTCTCAGACTACATAGAGCTAGTTTCTCAGACTACATAAAGATAGTTCCTCGGACTACATAAAACTAGTTCCTCAGACTACATAGAGCTAGTTTCTCAGACTACATAGAGCTAGTTTCTCAGATTACATAGAGCTAGTTTCTCAGGCTACATAAAGCTAGTTTCTCAGACTACATAAAGCTAGTTTATCGGACTACATAAAGCTAGTTTCTTAGACTACGTTGAGCTAGTTTATCAGAATAATGGAGCTAGTTTATCAGACTATATAGAGATAGTTTCTCAAATTACATAGAGCTAGTTCCTCATACTACATAGAGCTAGTTTATCAGACTACACAGAGCTAGTTTATCAGACTACATAGAGCTAGTTTATCAGACTAAATAAAGCTAGTTTATCAGACTACGTAGAGCTAGTTTCTCAGACTACATAAAGCTAGTTTATCGGACTACATAAAGCTAGTTTCTCAGACTACGTAGAGCTAGTTTATCAGAATAATGGAGCTAGTTTATCAGACTACACAGAGCTAGTTTATCAGACTACATAGAGCTAGTTCCTCATACTACATAGAGCTAGTTTATCAGACTACACAGAGCTAGTTTATCAGACTACACAGAGCTAGTTTATCAGATTACACAGAGCTAGTTTATCAGACTACATAGAGCTAGTTTCTCAGACTAAATAAAGCTAGTTTATCAGACTACACAGAGCTAGTTCCTCAGACTACACAGAGCTAGTTTATCAGACTACATAGAGCTAGTTTATCAGACTACATAGAGCTAGTTTATCAGACTACACAGAGCTAGTTCCTCAGACTACATAGAGCTAGTTTATCAGACTAAATAACGCTAGTTTATCAGACTACGTAGAGCTAGTTTCTCAGACTAAATAAAGCTAGTTTATCAGACTACGTAGAGCTAATTTATCTGACTAAATAAAGCTAGTTCCTCAGACTACATAAAGCTAGTTTCTTAGACTACATATAGCTAGTTTATCTGACTAAATAAAGCTAGTTTATCAGACTACGTAGAGCTAGTTTCTCAGACTAAATAAAGCTAGTTTATCAGACTACACAGAGCTAGTTTATCAGACTACGTAGAGCTAGTTTATCTGACTAAATAAAGCTAGTTCCTCAGACTACATAAAGCTAGTTTCTTAGACTACATAGAGCTAGTTTATCTGACTAAATAAAGCTAGTTCCTCAGACTACATAGAGCTAGTTTCTCAGACTAAATAAAGCTAGTTTATCAGACTAGACAGAGCTAGTTCCTCAGACTACACAGAGCTAGTTTATCAGACTACATAGAGCTAGTTTATCTGACTAAATAACGCTAGTTTATCAGACTACGTAGAGCTAGTTTCTCAGACTAAATAAAGCTAGTTTATCAGACTACGTAGAGCTAGTTTATCTGACTAAATAAAGCTAGTTCCTCAGACTACATAAAGCTAGTTTCTTAGACTACATAGAGCTAGTTTCTCAGGCTACATAAAGCTAGTTCCTCAGACTACATAAAGCTAGTTCCTCAGACTACATAGAGCTAGTTTATCTGACTAAATAAAGCTAGTTTATCAGACTACGTAGAGCTAGTTTCTCAGACCATATAGAGCTAGTTTCTCACAGATGTTGCCAAGGTATTTACAAAGTGTACAAGTGTAACACTATCCTCTCAGATAAATAAACCTCCCCATCCTACCTCTCGTTGTTTTACAAGTGTTCCAGTCCAGGAGTCTGAATGAGATTGTGACCGTCCACACGGAATGTATCACTGTTATTTTTTCTTCCTTTCTCCACGATGATGTGGACACAGTTCCTCTAAATAACCTCCTCACATGCTACCTCTCAGATCAACACAGAACCTATATAACCCTAGGGTTAAAGCGAATTGAATAGTGGCGAAAATTTATTTAAGAACATTTAGACGTAGCTGATGATTTGTATTTGATTTGGTGAACTATATATGTACTATCTAGTATAATAATATATTAGTATACTACTGTCAGGCTAGTACTGTAATAACGTAGATTAGTATTAATCCTCTCTCACAAGGGAGAGTCCTGAGGGATGATCCTGTTTCTGTTAATTTCTGAGAAACCAGGATTAATTCCGGTCATCTATCTCAACTCCTGTGAGCAAACATTTTGAGCAAGAGGCGGGGGGAGAAAGCCCCCTGGGATGGGGTCAGAGACCCTAGGGGAGCCAAAGGGGAGTATTTAAGTTGGGAAAAGGGATTATCAAATCTCCGAGCAAGTATAAGAAGAGATGTTGTATAACCCTGTTAAGGAGGATCACACAACCGCCTGTGAGGATCAAGGTTGTCTCGTCCAGTTTGCTGGACAACCCTCTGAGGTGGTTTCCACCCCTCCCTCCACGCAACTGCTGCAGTCTGGCCGTGACTTGCATTTATTCGTGCTAAGCTGTGTCACGTCACATATTGAAAGCACCCCCAAATCTCAGGACATTTTTCATGACCGAACCACTGTTGTACCTGGTGGTATACTCGTAAGCAGTATTGTCTCATAGAACTATTGTACCTGGTGGTATACTCGTAAGCAGTGTTGTCTCATGAAACTGTTGTACCTGGTGGTATACTCGTAAGCAGTGTTGTCTCACGGTAGCTCCCGTTTGGTAGAGAAGCAATCTCAACTTTTTTAAGAGTAGCAAATGTTGCAAAAAGACTATATCGATGCTTATTTAAAGAAGTCTCCACAGTGGCGTAGGAAAGATTTTATTTGGGGGGATGGAAATAATATTGTGCTTTTATAGGGGATAACATTTTTGAGATTGAAAAAAGACCAGGAAAATGTAATACAGCTGTTCCTTACATTACGCAAGTGAGTTGTTCTGATAAATAATCGCGTAACACGAAAACGCAAGTAAATTGATTTTAACATGGATGATATAGGGATTACTCCAAAGGAAATAAAGTAAATAAAAACCTAAAACTTGTACATGAATGCAATTTTTATTAATTTATCTAACTAGTACAATTATATAGGTAGCTTACACCTATTGTCAATCTTCTATTCACTGAAATTTGTAAACAAACCATTTTTAATTAATGCATCTAATTACTATAATGCCACAGGTACACTTACTGTTAATCTTCAATCACATGATAAATTAACTGGATTTCTCAAATCTGTATTATCCCTCTCTTGCTCTTGACGGTCCTGGGAAGGTAAGCTCTTGTTGTTGTGAAGGCCCTGAGTCTTTGATGAAATGGTCAAGACTCAGCTGACGGGCAGAATTCTTCCTCTCTCTATAGAGTTATTTGTAGCAAGTCTAATAATTCTGGATCTCTCTGGCAACTTTGGCACTTCTATCCATGTTAGGGTCATTCTATTTAATGCTTCTAATTGCACTGTCAATGTGCTTAAAATATTCAGAAATTTGTTCTGTTGAAAGTTGTTTGAAAGGCTCAACAGTCAACAACATAGGGTTCTTCCTCTTAATCATTTATGCCATTCTCTATTTCCAGAATATCTTCATTGGTGAGTTATGTTGAGGGGGATCCACATTTGCCTGATCTTTGTCCTCAAATCCAACATCTTGCTATGTCAACGGTGTCATGTCTTGAATTGGAAAGCTCGTTTCAGGATCAAAATGATGAGAATCAGAAACTTCAGGCCAAATATGTTTCCAAACTCGCTTCTCGCTTCATACAGGACTGTTTAACTTCTGCCCGTGCATCTCTAATGTTGCCAATACCACCCCCTTAACACCAACCTGTACAGTAAAGATCTTTGTCCTCACTGGAATGTAAGTACACAAGGTCACGCCACCACCGCACAGGGTGACTGCGAAATTACAGCCGGCCAAGCATTATTTTTTATTTTTTTTATTGCGTTATAGCGAAAACGCGTGAGATGTCGTATAACGAAGGATACCTGTATTTAACGGTCCTATTGTGAATTTTTCTCATTTATTTTAGTCATTTCAAACATTAGAATTAATACACACAAAACAAATTAAGAAATATTATATCTGATGACTCAACTAAAAATTATGAAACACTGAAAATTAAAGTATGTTTCTATACACCTTTGCCCTATATTTGTTACTAGCTATAAAACCACTAAGAAGTTTTGCAATTTCAATTTTGTTGGGCCTCTCAGGGAATTTAGTCTACGCCTCGTCGTGGAGCGAAGATAGTTTGTAATGCGTCCGAGCATTGAAAAACTTATTTCTGCAGTAGCTGATGTAGCTGTTATCACTATCAGAGTTTTCAAAATCTCTTCACTGTGTGCTCCAAGCACATTTTATTTTCATTCGTTAACTTAGTTTGAACATTTTATCTTGCCTCAATAAGATGTTTACATTATCCAAAAGTTTTACTTGGGAGGGTAAAATTTACCGCCGTATCCCCCAGCCACTGTGTCTCCGTAGAAGTTGCATCATAAAAGATGGAAGGAAACGTTCTCCTGCTAACACAATTTCCTCGCATGAAGCTCCAGTGCTGTTGTAAGTCTCTGTAACATCTTGTAAACATGGCCGAGCCTTCAGTGCTGTTGTAATTCTCTGTAACATCTTGTAAACATGGCCGAGCCTTCAGTGCTGTTGTAAGTCTCTGTAACATCTTGTAAACATGGCCGAGCCTTCAGTGCGGGATTATAGATCCCTCGAGGAGTAAATCCTTCTTTCCACGCTCCTGTTCCTGGTTTTATCAAATAAATGTTGAGTTCTGCTGGAGCCAGAACTATCAGCAGGATGAGTAGATATACACATTCTCCAACAATGGTCACTTGATAAAGGGACATTTCTGTAGCTGTTTGTATTATCAGCGTCATCCACGACATGATTAGTCATGTCTCAATTTACATGAAAAACATGCATTGGATGAGTTATTATTCTTCCTACTTTAGTGTGGGAAATTTTTCTACCTTTCTTTTGTGTAACCACCTCAATCTCGATAAAGCTAGCCATCACTGAGATATACGTGGAAAACTGAACAATTGCACCCATTTGTTAAGATAGCGGCGTTATCTTACAAGGTACAGTTCCTACATATGAGAACTTTTAGCTGCTTCAATGTATTGACAAATGAGCATGTATACCCAATTTAAACCTGCTCGTTCCCAGGCTGAGAGTGAGCAGGAATCTGAGAAGCGGATACTAGCCTGCTCGTTCCCAGGCTGAGAGTGAGCAGGAAACTGAGCAGCGGATACTAGCCTGCTCGTTCCCAGGCTGAGAGTGAGCAGGAAACTGAGCAGCAGATACTAGCCTGCTCGTTCCCAGGCTGATAGTGAGCAGGAATCTAAGCAGCGGAGACTAGCCTGCTCGTTCCCAGGCTGAGAGTGAGCAGGAATCTGAGCAGCGGAGATTAACCTGCTCCATCAGCTAGAGTTGAAAGCGCGCCATCCTGGTAATATTTAGGCCCTGTTCATCATTCTAATGTATTGCTGTATTGTTCTAACACAAACCAGGAGCTATTGTCACCTGGAACAGGAGCTATAGAGCTCAGAGTTGTGTTTGACATCCAACAGCAGGTCTAGTTTATCTAGTTAAATAAATATTACCTCTCAAACATCAAAATTAATGCTACTTTAAACAAAACAAGAATTATAAGAAAGTTTGTTCATATATTTTATCCAGTTTATTTTAACCGTTGAAATGAAGAAATCATGACTATGACGAATATTTAGTTAAGTATATTTTAATCAAACCAATATGTGTTTTTATGATAATTTGAAAAATAGCATTTCTTATATTAAAATGTATGAAATCATCTCCAACTAGGCGTATTTAAAGTTCAAACAAATATGTTATATAAATGTTAGTACGCAGATGTTTATAAATATGATTGAATATTGATTTCAAGATAATTAAGCGTGATTAAATTCTGAATAAATTACTAACAGAGCGTTACGACACCAGGCCGACTGTCCCAATTGATCAAATTAAAATGTAAAATGTATTATCATTATCATCTGTTCTTATTTACGATAAGCTAAGCTTAGATTAAATTTTCAAACAATATTACTAGAATACCTTAGTAACAAAAACTGCAATACACTTCTATGTTCTGTACACTCGTATGTTCTGTACACTCGTATGTTCTGTACACTCGTATGTTCTGTACACTCGTATGTTCTGTACACTCGTATGTTCTGTACACTCGTATGTTCTGTACACTCGTATGTTCTGTACACTCGTATGTTCTGTACACTCGTATGTTCTGTACACTCGAATGTTCTGTACACTCGTATGTTCTGTACACTCGTATGTTCTGTACACTACGTATGTTCTGTACACTCGTATGTTCTGTACACTCGAATGTTCTCTACACTCGTATGTTCTGTACACTCGTATGTTCTGTACACTCGTATGTTCTGTACACTCGTATGTTCTGTACACTCATATGTTCTGTACACTCATATGTTCTGTACACTTCTATGTTCTGTACACTCGTATGTTCTGTACACTCGAATGTTCTGTATATGACAGGAGGGGATTCAAACTCACATCCCGCTCTCCAGATCAAGATTTATAAAAAGGGGAAGCGTGAATGCGAGAGAATATTTCTTTTACAGGGAAAAGGGATGAAGTTTTCCCATCAAATAATAACAAGTGGTTTGAATCATGTAATGTTCTTTTGCCCTAAACATGTTCTCCGATAACAAAATGGTGATGGACCTAAATAATGTTCCTTTCAAATATCTCACTTTCATGTTTCATGATTGTGATTTGCATTTATAATCTAAATATCTGACAACATTAATAATTACCTGAACCCACGAAAATTCAAATCAAACTTTACTGAAGAAATGCAATTTTAGCACCTCCAGATTTACCCTTCAACATGTTTTAAATGTATCAGATGTGTGTATGTGTGTATGTGTGTGTATGTGTGTGTGTGTATGTGTGTGTGTGTGTGTGTGTGTGTGTGTGT
>CABFWO010004780.1:26281-43874 GCA_902155825.1 Timema genevievae
GTAAGAAGCTCCTCTTATTGCTGATAGTGTTGAGGGGGTAAGAAGCCCCTCCTATTGCTGATAGTGTTGAAGGGGTAAGAAGCTCCTCTTATTGCTGATAGTGTTGAGGGAGTAAGAAGCCCCTCCTATTGCTGGTAGTGTTGAGGGGGTAATAAGCCCCTACACAAGTATTTTTTTAGCACCGCGTTTTACCACCCGTTCAGGTTATACGCCCATGTACAAAACTAACTATATTAATGGGTTAGGGATAAGAAAGGCTTAATTGATAGAACATGCACCAGCTTTTGCGTGGAGGGAGAGTGTAAGACTATTTAGGGAAACCACCCTTAATGCACCCAACCGGGATCGAACCCCGATCTCCACGTCTTTGGCAGTCTAGTCTAACACGAGAGTAGCGCGTTAGACCACACGGCCACCGAAGCAAGTCCCACACAAGTAGAGAAGATCCCCAACTGTCCGAGTCAGACCACGAGAATCATTTGATTTGGACTTGTAGGATGAATACTCATGTATTGGGTTTGAGGGTCAGTGCTCCCTTAAAATATAGGTCGATACTAACAAATATAACTAGGATGGCCCACCCCTCTTAACACATTCTGGTCAACTGAGACGTTATTTTCAAATAATCAAGGGTTTGCGGCATGCTAGAGAACTGGCGAGGACTGTAGACTTGCCTCACGTTGTGCTTGCCTCGTGTCCACCGCTGTATTGGGCCTCACATGCTACAACACGAGGACTGCAGACTTGCCTCACATTGTGCTTGCCTCGTGTCCACTGCTGTATTGGGCCTCACATGCTACGTACGACACGAGGACTGCAGACTTGCCTCACATTGTGCTTGCCTCGTGTCCGCCACTGTATTGAGCCTCACATGCTACGTACGACACGAGGACTGAAGACTTGCCAGCTTGACTCATGTCTACCGCTGTATTGGGCCTCACATGCTACGTACGACACGAGGACTGCAGACTTGCCTCACATTGTGCTTGCCTCGTGTCCACCGCTGTATTGGGCCTCACATGCTACGACACGAGGACTGTAGACTTGCCTCACGTTGTGTTTGCCTCGTGTCCGCCACTGTATTGGGCCTCACATGCTACGACACGAGGACTGCAGACTTGCCTCACATTGTGCTTGCCTCGTGTCCGCCGCTGTATTGAGCCTCACTGCTCTAGCTCTGTTGGCTTGTTTTGGAAACAGACAGTATTTTTGGTTGGGTTCAATGTTTGGCTCACATCTGAACCCGCTAAGAAAGAACAGCCCTATATTTTGACACAGTGGTGACAGTCCGAACCTGTTCTTCTTCTCGTTTGGCAGAAGAGGGAGTAATCCCACTACAAGGAGACGCCATTAGACACAACAATGGCACGCGGCCAGTTTTACTGTTGCCGGATAAGACGGTGAGTAATAACCGGGAGACGTGACCAACAACGATAAACCGTTCAACGCCCTCGGTCCACAACACCGAGTGTTAGTGAGTCTGTACTCACTGTCCGGAAGATGATGACACAACTTTCCAAGCGTATTCTCTTCCGGGGATCACGATCAACTCTACGTTCCCGTAACGTAGAGATTCTCCTCGGGCTTGAAATGGAAGCCATCACGATGCAGTTGACTTACCGTAAGAGCTGTATGGGAGTGTTCATGTTATAAGCAACGTCAACACCGCTATTTAGTACTTCATTTGTTTGTTTATAGTCTGCAGACGCCATCTTGAATGTAGTTGGTTTGTCGCGAATATTTGTGACCTCTCACCACTCTTTCTTCTGTAGCTTCAGCAAACTGATGTTGGCCTGAACTGCATTGAAAACCAAACATTTTAAACTATTCTAACAAAGTGTATTAAACATCTAGTTAAACAAACCCAACCTATATTATTATTGTTATTAGCACCGCGTCATACTACCCATTCGGGTTGTACGCACTTACACTAATGTGTAATGGTGGGGTGATTGTGAGATAAAATGGAGGACCTACAGTTTAACGTAGGATCCGAACCACGGTGGAGGTCTGGCATTCCACACATTCACAAGTTGTGATTAATACACGTCTTGTTAGAGGTGAAGGAAGGGTTTGGCAATCAGATCTGTGCCGGGACCTAGGATTGAACCCCGGACCCTCAGCAAAGAAGCCAGACACCTTACCTCTAGACCACCAGGTCACCCCTAACCTATATTCCTTTGACATGAATTCAACTCGTTTGAACTGACATGACTTATCTTTAGCTAGCCTATCCTAACAAATGTAAGTAAG
Source organism: Timema genevievae (assembly GCA_902155825.1). Lineage (NCBI taxonomy): Eukaryota > Metazoa > Arthropoda > Insecta > Phasmatodea > Timematidae > Timema > Timema genevievae. Next base: position 28,535 of record CABFWO010004780.1, read on the forward strand.
TACATCTGTCTTATATCGCATGCGCTAGTTGAGGAGGGTGAGACGAAAAACTCCTCTTCCCCCTGTTTTGATCTACAGATTATATTTTACTGCCCGTATAACATGAGGCTACGTGACTACCCCTGGGAAACAGAGCATTAGGCAACCTTGCAGCCGTCATATTGTTGTCTTTGTTCAACAACACTTATTGCAGCTACACTGGCGTATATTGCATCGTCCATGAAAACATAGTGAAGAAAGTGAATTGTGTTAATTGTATTAAAATGCACCAGCGTTCTCAACACCCCTTGCAGCAGTCTTCTAACAGGCTACAACGGAAGCTGAATAATTGGTGAGATATGTATCTATCTACCACTCTGTGTGCATTGTTAGATGGTCAAGCTACTACCATATTAATTAACAGCAATTATATCAACATTTGTTTTATAAATAGATTGGTGAATTTACGTGTGAGTAGTTATAGGTATAAGTTATCGACTGTGTCATTCACAGGTATGTCTATAATCTTGTGTCATTGTGTCACTCACAGGTATGTCTATAATCTTGTCTCCCTCACAGGTATGTCTATAGTCTTGTGTCATTCACAGGTATGTCTATAGTCTTGTCTCCCTCACAGGTATGTCTATAGTCTTGTGTCATTCACAGGTATGTCTATAGTCTTGTGTCATTCACGGGTATGTCTATAATCTTGTGTCATTCACAGGTATGTCTATAGTATTGTGTCACTCACAGATATGTCTATAGTCTTGTGTCATTCACAGGTATGTCTATAGTCTTGTGTCATTCACAGGTATGTATATAGTCTTGTGTCACTCACAGGTATGTCTATAGTCTTGTGTCATTCACAGGTATGTCTATAGTATTGTGTCACTCACAAGTATGTCTATAGTCTTGTGTCACTCACAGATATGTCTATAGTCTTGTGTCATTCACAGGTATGTCTATAGTCTTGTGTCACTCACAGGTATGTATATAGTATTGTGTAACTTACAGGTATGTCTATAGTCTTGTGTCATTCACGGGTATGTCTATAATCTTGTGTAATTCACAGGTATGTCTATAGTCTTGTGTCATTCACAGGTATGCCTATAGTCTTGTGTCATTCACAGGTATGTCTATAGTCTTGTGTCATTCACAGGTATGTCTATAGTATTGTGTCACTCACAAGTATGTCTATAGTCTTGTGTCACTCACAGATATGTCTATAGTCTTGTGTCATTCACAGGTATGTCTATAGTCTTGTGTCACTCACAGGTATGTCTATAGTCTTGTGTCATTCACAGGTATGTCTATAGTCTTGTGTCACTCACAGGTATGTCTATAGTCTTGTGTCACTCACAGGTATGTCTATAGTCTTGTGTCACTCACAGGTATGTCTATAGTCTTGTGTCACTCACAGGTATGTCTATAGTCTTGTGTCACTCACAGGTATGTCTATAGTCTTGTGTCACTCACAGGTATGTCTATAGTCTTGTGTCACTCACAGGTATGTCTATAGTCTTGTGTCACTCACAGGTATGTCTATAGTCTTGTGTCACTCACAGGTATGTCTATAGTCTTGTGTCACTCACAGGTATGTCTATAGTCTTGTGTCACTCACAGGTATGTCTATAGTCTTGTGTCACTCACAGGTATGTCTATAGTCTTGTGTCACTCACAGGTATGTCTATAGTCTTGTGTCACTCACAGGTATGTCTATAGTCTTGTGTCACTCACAGGTATGTCTATAGTCTTGTGTCACTCACAGGTATGTCTATAGTCTTGTGTCACTCACAGGTATGTCTATAGTCTTGTGTCACTCACAGGTATGTCTATAGTCTTGTGTCACTCACAGGTATGTCTATAGTCTTGTGTCACTCACAGGTATGTCTATAGTCTTGTGTCACTCACAGGTATGTCTATAGTCTTGTGTCACTCACAGGTATGTCTATAGTCTTGTGTCACTCACAGGTATGTCTATAGTCTTGTGTCACTCACAGGTATGTCTATAGTATTGTGTAATTCATAGGTATGTATATAGTATTGTGTAATTCACAGGTATGTCTATAGTCTTGTGTCATTCACAGGTATGTCTATAGTCTTGTGTCACTCACAGGTATGTCTATAGTCTTGTGTAACTCACAGGTATGTCTATAGTATTGTGTAACTCACAGGTATGTCTATAGTCTTGTGTCATTCACAGGTATGTCTATAGTCTTGTGTCACTCACAGGTATGTCTATAGTCTTGTGTCACTCACAGGTATGTCTATAGTCTTGTGTCACTATTAGTGACTGACGTAAGCCTACTTAGATGTAAAAACTGTCTACATGCTGTATGGAATGTCAAAATCACTGTCGACTGTTTTCAGCTAATAATAAAAGTTAAACAAGAAGTAATTTCGAAGTGTAAGCGGATCATATCGGTGGATTAAAACAAAGTCCACACTGACAGGACTTGTGTCGCAGACTCGCTCTGTCATATCCTCTTCATTCACTTCATCTTCTGCAGTGACGTCAGTAAACTTACATGAAGGGGATGTGTCGCGTGTGATGAATATAATATCGTAATAAATAGCCAATTATGTTTTAAGTTGAATTTTTAATGAATGATGAACCACACAAAAACAGATCCAAACATAATACATTTTATAAAAGCAAAACGTTTAAAAGCGTGTTTCCAAAAGTTAAAAGTGACAGCTAGGATTTAAAAACTCTCCTGTCATCTTTTGCTGCTATTGCTCGTTCCCATTGAACAATATCGATTACACTCATGTTGCTTGTGAGCAGTAACTTTGAACAAGATCAACACCGGAGGATTGAGTAACCTAGGGGGTGCCAAAGTTGGAATACCACAAAATAGCCGAGTTGTATTTGGTAGAAGAAATATCAAGGAAACCGCCGGATAATTGGAACACCTTACCGCCGCACAAAGGAAAAAACTTGGGACAGTTTTGGGAAAGTATCGAGACATTTTTAGGGAACGAAGTAATCTACCAGTAAAAACGAAAGTCGAACACGTGATCCATACTGGGAGTGCCAGGCCCATCCCGCAGAAAGCTTATTGCATACCGTTTAGTCAACAAGCATTGATGCAGGATATTATTGAGGAACAGTTATCTTCAGGACATATATTACCGAGATGACCGAGAGAAGAACCATGGACATCACCTATCGTCATCGTTAAGAAGAAGATAGCTAACGGCGAACAAAATGTCAGGCTCTGTGTGGACTGTAGAGCAATCAATAAAGTAACAACAGAACAGGCTATGCCTAAATTGAAGGATATACTAACTTCATACCCAGATTTTAGCACAGATTGGCTGTGTTGAGTCAAGAAATAGAAGGAGTAGAACATCTGATTGTGTATGCTTCAAGACAGTTGAGTAGAGCTGAAATCAACTATAGTGTTCGAGAGCTACTAAGAGTAGTATGGGGCATAACACATTTTAGAACCTATTTGTATGTTCATAAGTTCACAGTAGTTACTGATCATGCAGCCTTAATATGGCTTTTTAGTTTGAAGGATCCGAGTAGCCGTTTGCTAAGGTAGACATTCCGGTTAAGTGAATATGACTACTCAGTTAAGCAAAGGCCAGGCGTTAAACATGGAAATGCGGATGAGTTGTCCATAAAAATAAGGATAGTAACCTCGAATAACAGTGACAGTTTTAAGCTGAGTCAAGAGAATAACCCAGATTATCAAAAGTGTATGGAGTAACCTCAATTTACAAAAAATGGATGGAAACCGAGCGAGATTTAAGGATAGTTGAACCTCGAGGTGAAGTAGAAAATATTCTGCGTGAAAACCATGTCCACATGCTAGCAGCGCATGCTGGGAGACAAACCACTGACTTGAGGATATCCTAATCATATTGGTGGCCAAAGAGACGACAAGATGTGGATGACTATATAGCCAGTTAAGACAACTGCCAGAAGAGGAATTTGAATGGAATAACCAGACTGGAATATTGGAATTACCGTAAGTAGCCCAACTCTTCGAGAGACTTGGCGTAGACATTGTCGGTCCCCTGCCTAAGGGTTCGGCCAGACTGGCAAGCGTGCGAGCGAGCGAGCGCGTAAGCGACTGGGTGGCCACACTGGCGAGCGCGTGATTAGCTGATACCTCTCGTTATTTGTTGACGAGGAGGCTCCGAATTTTGGCTGAGTGAGTTGAGGGTGGTTTTAACAAGTGATTTATTGTTGTGGTTTTCTCCTCCTCTCTCCACGCTAGTGGTGATTCTTATTTGTAAAGGCCTACTTTGATAATATTGAAGTATTTTAACATATCAGTGTTATATAAATATATACATGGTTTATGATCTTAGCAATTAAATTAGGCCGTTAATAGCAAGTGTGCTAATAATAAGAATTGAATAGTCAAACGGTGACCTGGTGGTCTAGGGGTAAGGTGTCTGACCTCTTTGTTGAGGGTTCGGGGCTCAATCCTCGGTCCCGGCACAGATTTATCTGATTGCCAAACCCTTCCTGATTGCCAAACCCTTCCTTCACCTCTGAAAAGACGTGTATTAATCACAACTTGTGAATGTGAGGAATGCCAGGCCTCCACCGTGGTTCGGATCCCACGTTAAACTGTAGGTCCTCCATTTCATCTCACAATCACCCTACCATTGCAAATTATCGTAAGTAAGTACAACCCGATCGGATAGTAAGACGCGGTGCTAATAATAATAATAATAATAATAATAATAATAATAATAATAATAATAAATAGTCAAAGCTATTATTTATGCTTTTAGTGAGGATTACTCCATCTAGCTATCATATTCTGAAAATTGAAAAATGACACCTGGACACGGGAATCGAACCCGAGACCTTTGGCTTTGTACGCCAAGGCTCTAACCACTGAGCTATCCAGGTGTCATTTTTCACTTTTCAGAATATGATATCTAGATGGAGTAATCCTCACTAAAAGCATAAATAATAGCTTTGGCTATTAATTCTTAATATGCAATCCCGTACAATTATAATAATTGTACAAATGGCAGCAATAAACACTTCACGTCAAATAGTCAAATAAGGATAAATAAGTTGATAATAATAATAATAATAGTAAGTAGAAAATTTATTAATACCTATCCTCAATATTTGTTACTATTATTGACAATTTATTTGATTATTTGACCTGAAGTGTTTGTACAAATATCAAGTTACTTTTAAATGTAATGATTATAGTTTTCTTCCGTATTATTAACATTGTAAACCTGCTTCTCTTATCATTTCCACAGTCAATTCGTCCCCACCAGGTGCTTTTCCTTGTTTCATCCTCTTTAATGCATCCTCCACCTGTTTCCATGTGAGATTCCTTCCTCCTCTTCTGCTATGTCTTCCCGCTCTTTGTTTCACTGTATGAATGTATGAGATACATTAATCCTCAAAAGTGTACCTTAAGGAAACTAATACTTTGTGTAAATATGACAATAGAAAGAACATTCAAAGCGGAAAGGTTGACTTTCTATCAGTCCCAACGCGAATGAATTTGAATACTTTTAAGACAAATTATTTTTAAACTATGGAATAGTTCGATAGTCTAAGGCTGTATCCGAATAGTCTACTTCCCGCACCGTCGACCCATGATGTTCACTTGATATTTGCATTAGTAATCACGTGATCCAGTGTAGATCCATCCGAATAGTCACGAACTGTGCTGATGCACCCCTCACACACCCTTGGGTCCAAGGGTGACGGCAATTCATCTCTATAATATAACTGGATGGACATCTGTGGTTGACATTTTCGAGCTATCATCTGCATACCATTGTGTAAGAGAGAAAGAAACTTTCGGGTATCTCTCTCTTACACCCATACAAAGCAATGTGGCATCGTTCATTAGTTTGATTGAATATATGAGATACATCAATGTGTGATTAGTTAAATGAAATAAATATGTTAGTAAAGCTTAGAAGAGCATAACAAAGTTCGAAACTGGTTAGTTTTTCTTTAAATAAGTTGATGTAGCCTCATATACACGATGATTTTTTAAGGAAGCTAGCTTATAAGGCTTTATCTCGTACCAGAATCCTATCCTATGGTTATGTTTAGTTAAGATAAAAGACCTTCCAGAAGGAGATTTCTATTTCCGTTCTAAATGGCCCTTTATCCTAACAAAATATTATATATATGATAGTATTCTGGTACGAAATAAAGCCTTACAGATTGGGATTATTACTAAAATCAGGGTTTAGCAGATACCGTACTTCCTACAAGCCTGTAACCTAAATTATCATTTGAACGTAAGACTTCTACACAAAGTATGTCATTCAAACAAATGTAATACAGTTTTTAGCTAGCTTGTTTCATTATAGTTATCAAACTTTCAACATAATATGGTTTCTGAAAGCAATATATACGATATGAGCCATTTTTTTTAATGTAGTATAATAATACTTTCTATTAGCCTATAATCTAAGTGATAGTTTGAATATATTGCAACTACACAAAGTTTGTCATTCAAACAAATGTAATCAAGTTTTAAGATACCTTATTCATTATATTTATCGAACTTTCAAAATAATATGATTTCTGAAACCAATATACAAACTAATAACTAACTTTAAATATAAGTGTAGATTCATATTTGTACAGTATTACCTATAAAACTGAATTGTATATCCTTTAATGTAAATGTTTCTTTAGGAAAGTGTGGTACAATACTTCACTATTTTCAAACAATAACACTTTTATTCATCAACATGTTTTCGCATAAGAACATTGAAAGAAACCGTTAAATCTGTCCCCACCACAGTGTAGCAGACATTGATCTCTATAGTATAACTGGATGGACATACACATGCACATTCCAAGGACAAAAGCGTGACGCTCAAGTGTATCGTCTGCTACACTGAGGGGGGGAAAGATTTAACGGTTTCTTTAAATGTTCTTATGCGAAAACATGTCTCTGATGAATAAAAGTGTTATTGTTTGAAAATAGTGAAGTATTATACCATACTTTCCTGAAGAAACATTTACATTAAAGGATATACAATCCAGTTTTACAGGTAATACTGTACAAATACGAATAAAACCTTAGATATTTCAATTTTTATGTAGTTATCATCAATGTTGTTTACAGTCTGCCACGACAACACTTATATTTAAAGTTGGTTATTAGCGTGTATATTGGTTTCAGAAACCATATTATATTGAAAGTTCGATAAATATAATGAACAAGGTATCTTAAAAATTGATTACATTTGTTTGAATGACAAACTTTGAATAGTTGCCATGCATTCAAACTATCACTTAGGTTATAGGCTTGTGGAAAGTATTATTGTAATAATACCTGTTTTTTTAAGTTGGCTCATATCTTTCAGAAACCATATTATGTTGACATTTCGATAACTATAATGAAACAAGTTAGCTAAAAACTGTATTACATTTGTTTGAATGACACACTTTGTGTAGAAGTCTTACGTTCAAATGATAATTTAGGTTATTGGCTTGTAGGAAGTACAGTATCTTATAAACCCGGATTTTAGTAATAATTCCAATCTGTAAGGCTTTATTTCGTACCAGAATACTATCATATATATAATATTTTGGTAGGATGAACGGCAATTTAGAACAGAAGTAGAAATTTCCTTCTGGAAGGTCTTTTATCCTAACTAGACACAAATATAGGGTAGGATTCTGGTACGAGATAAAGCCTTAAAAGTAAGCTTCCTTCAAAAATCATCGTACATATTAGGCTACATCAACTTATTTAAAGAAAAAACTAACCAGTTTTGAACTTTTATATGCTCTTCAAAGCTTTAACTAACATATTTATTTAATTTAACCACTCTCACATTGATGTATCTCATATAATCAATCAAATTAATGAACGATGTCAAAATGCCACATTGCCTTGTATGGGTGAAAGAGAGAAAGAGATACCCGAAAGTTTCTTTCTCTCTTACCCAATGGTATGCAGACGACAGCTCGAAAATTTCAGCCACAGATGTCCATCCAGTTATAGTATAGAGATCAATGGTAGCAGACGATAAACTTGAGCGTCATTGGAAAAAGTTCTAAAAATAGTAACTAGATGGCAGAGCAATTTAGTTGAGGGGGAATGGTACTGCCATTGGCCGCTAGGGGTGACTCAGCTAGCTACGTTAGCCCTACTGTTTAGTGCGTGTTGAAACTTGGCTGGTGTTAGTCACTTTGTATATTTCTCTTTATTGATACCTTAGTTTGTGTTATTGTGTGTTTTTGCTTTTCCTGGGTGAACTAGTGAGACGTTATTATATTTTTAGGTTATAGTAAATACAGTGTTCTTAACGTAATGACAACTGCTAAACTTTTTAGTTGTGTGAACCACCCCGATAGTTTTTGCTATGTATGTGGTAAGTTCATTCCAAAAACCCAAAGAAAGCCAATCACTGACTTAGTTAAAAAGGCTTATAAACTCTACTTTTATTGTGCTCTTGGATATTAAGATAAACCCTTTGCACCTCATATTGCTTGCATAGCCTGCACAACTACCCTTATAGACTGGATGAAATGAAACCGCCAAGCCATGCCATTTGCTGTTCCAATGATTTGGTGCGAGCCAAAAGATCATATGGACTGTTATTTTTGTCTGACAAATATTGCAGGACATTCCAGTAAAACTAAACATACAATTAAATATCCTAATGTTTCTTCAGTTCATATGCCTGTGCATCATGGGGAAGGCTTACCTGTTCGTGGTTGTCACTTGCAAACCACTGAATCGGAATCATCAGAGGAAAGTGAATCAGAAAATGCACGACCTTTGGAAGAGTACATCCCTGAAACTCATGACAGATCACCCCACCTCATAGAACAGAAGGAAATAAACAATTTGGTCCGTGCTTTGAAATTTTCTAAACAGCAAGCTGAACTGTTGGTTTCTAGACTGCAACAATGGAACTTTCTAGAGCAAGATACAAAGATTTCAAGTCTTAAAGCAAGAAATATTTGTTTGTCTGGATATTTTGAAATGAAGAATTCAATGTGTGTGTGTGCACAGACGTGAATGGCTTGATGATGGAGTTGGGTGTTCAACATAATCCACATGTGTGGAGAATATTTATTGATTCATCTAAAGCAAGCTTAAAAGCAGTGCTATTGCATGATGGCAAAAAAAATTCCATCAGTGCCTTTAGTGCATGCGGTGGACATGAGGGAAACTTATGAAAGTATGACTTTGCTGATGGAGGGAATCAAATATAAATATTATGAATGAAAGATATACTGTGATTTAAAAGTTGTCGCACTGCTTACAGGTTTACAGGGTGTATTCACAAAATATTGTTGTTTGTGCTTATGGGACAGCCGAGACACCAAGAACCACTACAAAGTCAAGGAATGGCCATTGAGGAAATTATACATTTCTGGAAAGGAAAATGTGAGATTTACTTCATTGGTTGAGCTGAGTAAAGTCATTTTGCCTCCGCTTCATATAAAGCTAGGCTTGATGAAGAACTTTGTAAAAGTTCTTGATAAAGAAGACCAGTCCTTTAATCATTTGAAAAAAAAATCCCAAGTTGAGTGAAGCAAAGCTAAAAGAAGGTATGTTTATTGGGCCACAAATTAGGGCATTGTTGAAAGCTCCAACCTTTGATGCTAAACTTACAAATATCGGGTTAGCGGTTTGGTCCGTTTTCAAAGTCATTGTTTATGGCCTTTTGGGCAACAGACGAGACGATAAATATGTTTCTATAGTGAGTGGTCTATTGGACAACTACAAGAACATGGGGTGTAGTATGTCACTATAAATTAACTTTTTACACTCGCAGCTTGACTTTTCCCCAGAAAATTGTGGTGCTGTTAGTGACAAACAGGGTGAACGCTTTCACCAAGATATCCTGACCATGAAGCATCGTTATAAAGGACACTGGAACCCTTCGATGATGGGCGATTACTGTTGGTTTCTTTTTAATGATACTGATGAAACACCTTACGAAAGAAAAGCATCCTCATCCCATTTTGTCAAAGAAAAATTACACTAAACCTTGTAAATATTAATATTATGGCTTAAAGTGAATTATTTTAGTGCTTTTTGTTGGTTTAAATTAGTTTTTTACGCCATCAAGAAAACATAGGTGAGTTCTATGTTTTGTTTGTATTTAAAATGGTAAATAGTTGCTAATGTCGTATTATTGTCTTTGTATTAGTTCTGTGTATCTTGTAACTGTGACGTAATAGAGAAAATCTAACTTTTCCACTGAATTCAGCACCCGAAAATTAGTTATATCCATCCACCTGCAAACCAGATACAGAAAAAAGTTTCAATTTGTTGACCAGTGTATTTGTTTAGATTCTAGAATTCGATATTTTTTAATTAATATATCGATATGTCCTTGAATCGATCTATGACCTTGCCCAACTCTAAATTTCTAGACGTATTACAATTTAAAATGATAAATCACATATAAAATACTTAGTCTCTGATCATATTTATACAATTTAGTCGCAATGTCTTCTAAAAGGTACTATTTTAATATGATATATAATTTAGATTCTCGACTCTTATTCTAAATATTGTGTTACAGGCGCGTATATTACGGGACAAGTTTACTGAAATTAATATAGGTTAAGGATATTGGCAAGTTCAAGACTCGTCTTACTTTTAATGATTATAAAAACTTATTTTTAAAATTCAGGTTTCGTTATAGTAGTATTAAAAAAAGTGAACGCATGAACACTACCTATCAGGATAATTAATTTAAATATAGGCCTATGCTAAATAATAACTAGGCAAGTTAAACCCTTCGTTAAACTGTAAATATTCATTATAATTAGAAACAACTTCAAAAGATAAAATGGGCCTACCTAACGTTTCGACTAAATTTGATCAATTTTGGAATTTTAAGCTAAGTTCTATTATGTTTTTTTTTAAATTTAGTGACTATTGAAACATTCCTGATTGATTAAACAATTGTATCTGTGCCATAATTGTGGTTTTTATTCGCGATATAAGTTAGATATTTTTTGCCTTTCTGTGGAACTCAACCTAGTCTGTAGATGTGCTAGTGAACTCCGAGTTGCTCTCGGAGATGGTTGTAACACAAGGTCAGTGCTACATTGTTTGTTACCAGACTGAGTCTGCTAAAATCTGGCTGGATATTCGCTGGACCCAAACAATGCACCTGGGATTGTACACAGCATTCTCGAGCATTCATTCGCCTTCCAGAGATCACCAGAAAGAAGGAATATTATGGCAAGAAGTTAGTGGGGTAAGAACTTCTTGAGCTGCCAATAGACCTAGACTAGCTATTTCACTTATATTTGAAAGTGTAACTCTACATGAACACATGAACAAAGCTCAATAGTTGAACTGCAAGCAATACAATACCTCGTACCAATGGACCACATCATTACCTAACTAATCATCCCCACACTAGAGCACATTAACCCCATTTAAATGTGTAACAATGGTAATTATCTATGAAACACATGACTATGACATTTTGTAAGTAGAGAGCCGATTGGACCTTTGATTGGCCACTAGTTTCACACGCACGTTGTGTTCCCAAGAGTGTTTGCCCTGACCACATTGTTTATAGAGAACACACAATATATTACCTGGGAGAATGTTGACCAATTGGCACTAACCACCGCTACAGACAAATACAAGACTGAAACATCAGCAGCTCTTTCATTCTTAATATTAGATGAACATTTTATATCTGGATTATTTTATTATTTAACACTTAGTTAAATCTTCAGTAAGGTTAAGTTTTGCCGCTCGCGTTGAATGTGTTTGCTTTATTTACTGAACCCGTTCCTATTGTAGTCATCATATTGTGTATTGTGTTCCAAGTGTTCATTTCCCTCCTCTCATTTATACCACATCGTTCATTAAGTTATTGGTAAACCGAGGTAGTTTGTCACATCAACCTCCGATTCAACACTACTGTAAATGTGATATATTTTATGTATGATAGCTACAGAGTTGTTACTAGACATTGCTAGGATAATCAAGTCTCGTAGATTACAATGGGCAGGACATGCAGCGCTAATGGGAGAATCTAGAACCTTGTTCAGGGTACTGACTGGTAAACCCAATGGGAAGAAACCATTGGGAAGACCTAGACACAGATGGGAGGATAACATTAGAATGTACTGGATAGAACTAGCTCAAGATAGGGATAGGTTGCAGTGAGGTGGACTGGATAGAACTAGCTCAAGATAGGGATAGGTTGTAACAAGGTGGACTGAATAAAACTAACCCTGGAGAGGGATAGGTTGTAACGAGGTGGACTGGATAGAACTAGCCCTGGAGAGGGATAGGTTGTAACGAGGTGGACTGGATAGAACTAGCCCTGGAGAGGGATAGGTTGTAATGAGGTGGACTGGATAGAACTAGCCCTGGAGAGGGATAGGTTGTAATGAGGTGGACTGGATAGAACTAGCCCTGGAGAGGGATAGGTTGTAATGAGGTGGACTGGATAGAACTAGCCCTGGAGAGGGATAGGTGGCGTACTTTCAAATTCCTTATGCCATAGAATAAGTATCTAAAATTAAATGTTTTACCACATTACTTAAAACTACCGGCAGTAAGATCATTACATGTTTAGTTAGAGATAAGAACTATTCAACTAAAGTCAAAAGAGTGTCCTAATTGTGGTTGAATGTTTGTTTAGATACTCCATGGAGCAAATGTACGACGTAGTGTCAGATGTGGATAATTACACCAAGTTTGTTCCCTTCTGTAAGAAGTCACAAGTCTATCTAAAGTTGACCAATCGAATGAAAGCCAATCTAGTCATAGGTTTCCCTCCGATCAAAGAAAGCTACGTGTCGGACATCACGCTCGTGCGGCCCCGTCTGGTCAAGGCGGAATGCACGGAGGGGAAGCTTTTTGACTACCTTCAGACCGTGTGGAAGTTTAGTCCCGGCCTTCAAGATGTCGAGCAGTCCTGCATCATCGATTTCTTCGTATCTTTTGAGTTCCGTTCTCTCCTTCACTCGCAGCTTGCGCACATCTTCTTCAACGAGGTTGTTCGACAAATGGAGAACGCTTTCCTTGACGAGGCTTCTAACAGATACGGCAAAGCGTCTCTTAAGAGTCGAATGTTGAAAGGCCTGCCTGTCAATTCTTGATAGTTTTATTTTATTTAATATTTTATAGAGTTTCTTAGTGAATTTTACATTAATCTTTATTAATTTATCCCAAGTAAAGTGGGAACTAACAGGAACTCTAACAGGCCCCAATTTTAATTAAACACTACACAAAATTGTGCATGCTCTTTTTTAATTACATACAATTAGAGAGTGCAGACAAGTCTTTTTTTTTTAATTCGAAGCAAAGACAAAACCAAGATATTAAATATTCTCAAAGTTGAATTGAAACCTTTATGATTTTATGATTATATTAGGCTTGAAAAATATTATATTGTGGTCATATTCATACATACATAATCACACCGTTCATTTATAGGTTTGCCAATAAATTGTTTATACAGCTCAAAAAACACAACTCCGTACTTAATCCGCCCTCCCTAACTTCCTCCACACTTCCCTGTCCTTGTATATTCCCTTCAACATCCATACACCGAGTCATACATGCTCTTTTATTATTAAAACTCGTAATGTTTCTCTTTTTCACACATTCATCTACAACATTTAGCCATCTTGTATAGCCTACCCCTTCCTTTTGACTAGAAATGTGTCTAAGGATGAAAAAATAATATAAAATTTCTGGTGAAAGGGTGGACATCGATGTAATTGCATACAATAACACACACTAGATACTTACTTAAACAACCAAACTCGAGAATTGAACAGAACAATACAGATACACACTGGTTAGGTGTCAACGAATTGACGTCACGATGTACCTTTCATGTGCAATTCTCTCTTTGACGTGCATGGGCAGCGAGAAGAAAGCTGTCTGCACATGCCAACATGATTGACAGGATTCTCCTTTCAAAACTACCCTACTAGCACACTTTCTCCTGCTATCCGTACAACGCAACTGGCAATTTTCATCCTAGTATTTCGCCTTAGTACACTTCCTCTAGATTGAACTTTGCTTATCCCTACTATACTAGCACAGTTGGTAGATGTGTGTATAGCCCGGACGGGTAGTAAGACGCGGTGATCAAAAACATGTTGCAATATTACTATATAACAGTTTATTACAATAACGTTCTTATTTGATTTAGTAGGGAGTAATAAATTATAAAATTATTGTTCTTGTTTTTATTTCCTTCTTATATGATGATCGCTTTATTCTTCCATGACGACATGTTTCGGTCTGAGGAAAACCAATGAAATTATGTAAAATTTAAATACATTTAAAAGAATATAATTTTTTTTATTTTTTTGTTAATTTAAGTGATTATTTAATATTTTAAATATTATCTTCTATTTGCTTTAGACTATTTACATGTTTAATGTTTAACTTTACTAACCTTACAATTGTATTGACATATCTCTGTACAATATTTTACAATTACAATGGTTTTCCTCAGACCTAAAGATGGTGTAACATCAAAACGTCGTCATACAAGAATAAAGCAATCATCAAATAAGAAGGAAATAAAAAATGTATCGACTACCTGCTCGGGTTTTACACATACATGTACTCACTACACTGATGTGTTAGGGATGACGCAATTTGAATTTAGAGAAAGTGTGCTCGCATTTGTTTGTAAAGAGAGTGGACAGCTATTTATAAAAAAACTCAAGTATTAAGACTCGGACGTGTGTGTGTGGTTTGTTAGGTCTGCCTTGTTCTCTTTTTACCTGTTGAACGAGTAACATGTTGTCAGTCTCGGATATTACAACCAAACAATATCATTCATTTATATTACATATTAATATTTTATTTAGATGAGTGTTTTCCAAACTTCCAGTGGTCTTGTACTTCCTCTTCATACAAATACCTGCCATTATGTAAATTAATGACAATGTTTCAGTGGTAAGACAAGGATACCACGGCTAAATCTGTGTTGATTTGTTAGTCACACTTGATATTATCAACAAAATGTGTTGGTATCACAGTTTGGGAAACTGTTCTAATTTAATTTCTTCATAGGGACCTTGAAAACCTAAATCATACTGGCTGTTGGGAAACCTTTCTTGCCATAAATATTAACGTGCAAGGGATTTTAAAATTATCTGTCTTGGTTTCGAAACATAGGCCTATCACGTTAAATACCACACTCGGCTTGTAGCATTATTCTTTTGTTATACATGGACAATACAGAAAGAGGGCTATGGCGTTTACACATCTTACACTGGTGCCACTGGACAGTGATACATTATAACAGGAGGATGTGCGTGTAACACTACTTCATCCTTGCCGGAAAATAGTTCAATTGTATGTTTAGAGTGTTAAGTTATATATATATATATATATATATATATATATATATATATATATAT
>CABFWO010004780.1:45422-58493 GCA_902155825.1 Timema genevievae
AGTCTGGCTGGTTGTGTCACATCTGACCACACTGTGATATCACTACCGAGTCTGGCTGGTTGTGTCACATCTGGCCACACTGTGATATCACTACCGAGTCTGGCTGGTTGTGTCACATCTGGCCACACTGTGATATCACTACCGAGTCACATCTGGCCACACTGTGATATCACTACTGGGATCTTGGGTTTGTTGTTTGGACCCGTGGGTACATTTTCAATCTTCCTCATTACAAGGAGACCATCAACCACTCGGCCAAACACAACATGTTTCCCGTCGAGGAAGTTGCACTTGGCGCATGTGATGAAGAACTGGCAGCCATTAGTGTCCTTGCCGCTGTTTGCCTGGAACAAAACATGATGTAAAGAAGTCTGTGTAATCTTAATGACATGAATTAATATGAGAATAGTCAACCCTATATCAGGAGTCAAAATGAGCCACTTCAAGGAGAAACTTGCCATAGAGAGGAGCCCAGGAGCATCGTGCTTGAGGTTAAAGTTCTCGTCCTGGAATGTACCCCCGCCGTACACGCTCATCACTCCGGTGCCGTCCCCCTGGAGACAATGTACAAACATAACCTCAACAGTGAAGGCCCCACCATTCTTCTATCACTGTATTGTTACCACTCTCGTACAAACCATGTGTTGAGCTGCAGTCTAAACTTTCACACTGCTCAAAGTAGGTCACCATTTGAATATTTATTTTTCCTTTTTTAGAAACGGCGTCATTGGTTCACTTAAAAATACTTATAAAAGTCTGACTTTCTCTTCATAAATAAATGATGGTGAACCAGACCAGAAGAAAGGAGGGCCATTTATAGAGGCAATGAATCAATACAAGGTAAAAGTTACGAAAAATTAAAACGGTAATAACTATTTTTCTATTATAAACCCTGCCGAGGCCCACAGTTGAATCCGCAAGTGTAGCGGCTAAGAGGTGGACTTGCGCGGATACACAAGCTAGTTATAAAATGGAGCATAATGAAGTTTATTGTTGAATGAACATCAGTTGGAGCTTCAGTAGATTTTCCCCACACAAGTCAACAATTTCTGTTTCAACTTCATTGGCCCCCAATTGGAGACCCCTGCATTAAAATACCTCTTGTCATCACACCACGAAATGTTTTCTGTTCTTCCAATAAATTAAAGAGGACCCAACTATACGGTAATCTTTAGGGAAGTGTTACTTTGGATTGATAATATTATTATCTATTTTCACATCGGTTAAAATTACTGACTTGAACCAATGTTTGCAATAAAAATCTGCTGTTATCACCGCTACAACGGTGGATGGGCTTTATATACAAAATATGCCCATAAGTGAATTAGGCCTATTTAAAAAGTTTGTTTCAAACATGTATCACAAACATTTGTGTGAAACACACTCAGTTTTTAAAATTATATTTGTAGATAACTATTTGGTAAGCTCGCTATAAACTAGAGTTTGTTTGTTACCAACATTGACAAAATCTCCTCCTTGTATCATGAAATCCTTGATGACTCGATGGAACGTCGCTCCTTTGTAGCCCAGCGGGACTCCGTCTCGCCTGTACTCTCCCGTGCAAAACTCACAGAAGTTTTCACAAGTCTTTGGCACAACGTCTGCAAACAGTTCCATGATCATCCGACCAATCTCCTGTAAAACATTGGTTTAGAACACTCAAAATAATGTAGGCCTCACGCTGAATATTAATTATTCTAATGTAGTAGTTTCTTTCTGTCAGGTTTTCGTGGCTTGTATATCAAACGCAAGTCTAACTTGACCTTGTGTGGTTGATGTTTCTAAAATTCTATATTACCATCAAACTAACGTTCATATAACATCATGTTTTCAAATGGAACCCATTACAATGCTGACAACTTGAACATTAAGTGAAGAGACCATATGTTTTAGCTGACCAATCATGTTGCGAGTGCTTTTAGCCTAACCAGCCCTAAAGATTGGGTTTCACTATAGTAAACAATTTGTTTTCAAACAGTCCGAATTTATTGTGTTTGTTTTGCTATAATTGTTACGTTATGTGAATACTTATCACACACTGGTTTCAACATGTTATGTGAATGTCATGTTAGGTTGATATTGTATTTTATTTATTGGAAGCTATAATTTATCATCACTGACTTAAGGTAGAAGACACAGTTGTTTAAATGGCAGAGCCACATATTAGGGGCCAACTTGAATATGTATATAGTTATCACATTACCTTCACCCCTGAACCTTATTTCTATAACCATGTGATAAATATTAATTTGAATTTACTTCTAAAAATTCCCTTCATGCTACTAATCTTACTAAATGTTAAAATTACAATTACAATTACAATATTGTCGCGACATTGTTTTTAAGTGTATTAATTGACTAGAGAGATGATGGGAAAATCACTGAAACTGTCTAGCTAAGGTAAATTCAAACCTGCCTGTATTCTTTCATGTTTCAATAGTGTGGTTCTGCTATAACTATTTATAATTTAACTCACCGTTGTTCCAACACTAATATCGAAAAATACTACTGGATTATTAGGATTACGAAGTTGAGATTGAATTTGATTCCAAGTCGGCATTTTCAATATTATTGTAAAGACAACATTTAAAAGTTAACAGAGTAGGCGCAAAAGAAATATTTGAATCAGCGGACTTAGATGAACTTAACAGCCCTAATAAAAAAGAACGTTTTATGTAAACATATGAAATTAAAATGTAACTAAGAGAAATATAAGTTCTGAAACTAAGGCGTGGGACATTATAATACTGTTGTTGGTAGCGTTGTTTTGTAAGTTTGAACGAATCATGATCCGTGAGGTAGGCATTGATTCTATAATATAACTGGATGGACATCATCTGTGGCTTAAATTTTCGAGCTGTCGTCTTCATATCGTTGTAAGAGAGAAAATAAAACTTTAGGGTATCTCTTTCTCCCTTACACCTAAACAAGGCAAAGTGGCATTTTGACATCATTAATTTGAATGAATATATGAAATACAACATTGTGTGATTAATTAAATGAAATAAATGTGTTAGTAAAATCTTTGAAGAGCATAGCAAAGCTCGAAACCTGTGAACTTTTTCCTTTAAATACGTTGATGTAGGTTTAATATATACGATGATTTTTGAAGGAATCTCATTTAGAAGGTTTTATCTCGTACCAGAATCCTATAATAGTGTTTAGGGAGGATAAAAGACCTCCCAGAAGGAAATTTCTACTTTCCGTTCTAAATGACCGTTTATTCTACCAAAATACAAATATATTATTCTGGTACGAAATGAAACCTTACAGATTGGTATGCCTACAAAAATCAGATTTTAGTAGATACCATACTTCCTACAGGCCTATAACCTAAATTATGGTTTTAAATTAAGACTTCTACACAAAGTATGTCATTCAGACAAATGTAATACAGTTTTAGCTAACTTGTTTCATTATCGTTATTGAACGTTCAACATAATATGATTTCTGAAACCAATATACAATATATGAGCCAACTTTTTTTAATGGTAATATAATAATACTTTCTACAAGCCTATAACCTAAGTGATCATTTGAACGTATGGTAGCTACGCAAAGTTTGTCATTCAAACAAACGAAATCACGTTTTAAGATAACATATTCATTATATTTTTTGAACTTTCACTATAATATGGTTTCTGAAACCAATATACAAGCTGATAGCCAACTTTAAATATAAGTGTAGTCTTGGCAGACTGTAAACAACATGGATGATATCTACATATTTAAATATATTAAAGATTTTATTCGTATTTGTACAGTATTACCTGTAAAACAGAATTGTCTATCCTTTAATGAAAATGTTTCTTCAGGCAAGTGTGGCATAATACTTCATTATTATCAAACAATAATACTTTTATTCAGCAGAGAGATTTTTTGCATAAGAACACTGAAAAAACAGTTAAATTAGTCCCCCCACAATGAAGCAGACGATAAACTTGAGCGTCACGCTTTGGTCCTTGGCAATGCGTATGTTTTTGTCCATCCAGTATAATAAAGAGATCACTGGAGGTAGGTTGTGGTGGTCCCAGATCTAAGATATACGGGTATGGCTACTCTTTAGTTCCAGTTATCAGATATTTAAGCCAAAAAGTGCTAGTGTCGTCGCATTCTAGCCTAGGCGCAAGTCAAACACTGTAAAGAAGTTTAAACCACTAAGTTTTAATTTTATGATTTTTGATGATATGCTAACAAAATAAATTAATAGCATACTAAAATTGACATTATTAGCATACTTATCAAGAAGATGAAAGATGGAAAAGAATTGCTTTGAAAGATGAAAGCTTTGAAATGAGGCACTGGGGAAGACTTGAAAAAAATCAGGTTGACAGACAAGGTAACAAATGAAGTCCTAAGAAGAGTGAATGGGAAGAAAATGATTTTTGTTGAAATTCTTCGGCACAAAGCAAATTGGATCAGGCACATCTAAATTTGTCCTCTGCACGACGTCTTAGAAGGTGAGGTTGAGGGAAAGAGGAGCTTAATCAGGAGGATTAAAATATTGGATGAGTTGAAGGAAAGAAGAAAATTATCGGAGCTGAAAGAGGAGGCATAGGACAGGGTGCATTAATGGTGTAAGTTCACTGACAAAAGGAATAGACCTGTCATAATACAGAACAAAAATAATAATTATCAATTACTATATAATGTTTGTTCATGATTGTAAAAGCATTTAAGTTTGAATGGTAATGACAAATTCAAATTCTCGCTATTTAAATTAGTTTGGAACACATGGAGTTGGCTTTATAGAGACGATATTATATTTAAATGTGTTATTGTAAAAAGAACCTTTAATTATTACATCTCTTAGTTGATAAATGTATTTTTATATTGGTAACACTGAGATTGTTTCTATTTATTGATACAATTTGATATGTTTAGGTTGGCTTTTATGAGTTCGTTGTAACAATGCCAATTTTGTTAATAATTGTTTTTTCATGTCATGTCTAAATAACAATAAATGGTTATCATATTTCATACACCATTATAACTCAATAAAATTAAAAGTAGTTAGTATTATAAATAAAATTAATTAAATTCTGAGGGCACTAAGTTACAAATCTTATAAACTAGTTTGTAGGTAATAAATAATACACATTGCACTGGTAGGTGGGAGTGAGGGTTGAGCTATAATGTATATCTAACATTGTTTTACATTGGGGGACGCTTTATTGGCTACATAGTATTACATGAGGGAAAGGTAGTCATTGTATATCAAAATGTTATATAACACATATTTTCTAATATTGAAAAAATATTATTATTTATGTTTCCATCGTTTGTAAACATACTTATAGATAACTTCCAATTCTGAGTTGTATTAAATTTGATGCAACCTCCTTCTATCGCCAATAATACAGAAGGCGTATGAAAATACAATTTAAAAAAATAGCAATCAGAGTGAATCGTTTGACTCATAAGAGCAACGATAGTTTGAAGGCAAACTATTTTTCCTCAGCTACACGCAACTCACCCGGTTGCTGAATAGGGCTCTCTTACGGAAGTCAGTCAAATAGGCTGCCTTAAAAATATCAACTGAATTAAATAAAGGAAATATAAATGAACCTAGATAATTTGCTCTAAAATATTTTAAACTACTGTACATTCAAGGAATTCCTTATTTTATTTTTCGTGAAGAAATCATCCCAGTTAGATTTACTTGTTGACATTCAAAGTGAACTAAATCAAATTTTCAAAGATATAACTTCGTATCACCACAAACTAAAATTATGTAAACATTTTAATAATTTCAACAAATCTTATGTTTCCTCTAAATTTTACATTGACATATAGAATAAAAGAATATCCCCCTCCCCAAAAAAAAAGTCTAACATTTTCGCATAGTCTTATTCCACATTAGTAAGTTTCTATAAGTCTTGCTTTTTTTTCATAACTTTAGACTTTTATAGAATACATATTATATAGCCAAAATAATAACTGTCTTACGTTATTTGAAAGTGGCATTTAATAATACAATACCAAGTTTCCATAAGTCTTAACTTTAAAAATTTAAAATAATATGTGGACCAAAATAATATGTCTTATGTTATTTAGTAAAGCCAAATAATTACTTTACAAGTTATTTATTAGGCGAGGGACAACCCTTTCCACAAAAATGAAAACTGTCGATATAGGCCTATTTTGAATCTAGCCATTATATCCATGCCATGTTCTTTGTATACCATATTCTTTGATTTATACAAATTACTTTCAATAAACAAACAGTGTCTAAATAACAAATTTCCAACACTGTTGGTTTCTGAAATTTTTTTTTAAAGTCAAGAAAGAATTATTTTTAAAACGTTATGTTAAAAAAATGTATTTAAGCCGAAAAATAAATTTAGCCTTACATTTTTTGGTAACAAAGTAGCCGATGATACCTCCTTATTGAATAAGAGATTATTCCAAGAGTGCCAGTTAAGGCAACATACATGCTATCATATATGATTAGACCCAGAGAGGAAAAGTAGGGGGGGGGGTGACTGGGTGCGCGGAACATAATTGTATCACGTNGGGGTGACTGGGTGCGCGGAACATAATTGTATCACGTTGGAGAGGAACATATGACGAAACAAATGCTTACGCAGTAACTAGCATGTTCTCAAAATATCCGGATTATTCTTCTAAGGATGAATCGAACCTACCAGAACTCCCTGGATTAGGGTAGAAAGCTCTAGCAACGGCCCGCCCTCCAGAAGTCATCTCTCGAATCTTGTCAGTGTCAGTCAGTTGACCAAGCGATGTGGTGTGGCCGGTCGTGTTTTATTGTGCATGGATTTGGTGTCTGGTGTTTTGAAGAAATTGGGCAACTTGGGTAAGTTGATGATTGCGTTATTTCTTGTAACATTTTATTTTATAACTAGGCTTGACGTTACACTGAGTCTTCCTTTTAGTGTCAAGAAAGCTTTCCTATGATATATAAACATTTACTCTTGATGTGGAAAGTTACGTAACACAGGTTTGGGTAAGGGCTCAAGCTATATGTCCACGTGGTGTTAAATGGGATAATACCCCATCCTTGACAACGACCCCTGGGCTTGGTGAGAGTAATGGCACTGCACCATCTATATCATGGAATAATTCTAGCAACCTCTCTTTTATTGGAATGCTCACTTGCATGGTGACCCCCTCTTCACGAATTATTTCCCAGATTACTTACATAGCCTTCAAATCTGCCTTGTGACTCCCGTCCACAGTAGTAACATTGTAACATTCAAAAAAGGTAGAAACAATAAAATAATAATAAATAATAATGCAAAAAAACTTCAGCTCCACCCTTTACATCGATGCCACCACTTTTTGCGTCACTGTCAGTAGATTATTATTATTATTATTATTATTATTATTATTATTATTATTATTATTATTATTATTATTATTATTATTATTATTAGCAACCGCGTCTTACTGGTCGTTCGGATTATACGCACTTACACTCATGTGTAATGGTAGGGTGATTGTGAGATAAAATGGAGGACCTACAGTTTAACGTGGGTTCCGAACCACGGTGGAGGCCTGGCATTTCACATATTCACATATTCACATATTCACAAGTTGTGATTAATACACATCTTGTCAGAAGTGAAGTAAGGATTGGCGAGTTATTATAAATTACCTTCAGTATATCCTCAGATAGCTTCAATTGCGGTAGGATAAATCTCTTCACATCGGTACCACTAGGCGACTGGAGCTGATTACTCTAGCCCCGGATATTTTGGGATCACAACTAGTGACTAAAAATTCCTTAACTTGACCGTCGGTGAATACAGCATCAAATGGATTGGGGGGGTGGGAGACTTATCTTTCTGTTGTCACCAAAGCCATCTTACTCCTGCCAAAACTTGGCCACTGGATATTTAGGGTACACTTCTCTACCTATCAACGCAAAGGGACCATTATCCCTGCAGTTTCTGTCCCATAAAAGGTCCTACTGGTCTTAGAAATAAAATAACTAAAATAAACACGTCACTGTCACATCAAATGCGCATGTAAAAGTGCAATAAAATTCCAAATCCTGGCTTGCTATAATCGTGAAACACAACAAGGACCTATTATTGTGCTACTTTGAATGTACGAGAAGCACTGGGACGCCGTAGATTATTTTTATTGTAATAAAAATTTATTCCCGTATAGTTAATAAATTAGGCTCTTAATCAAACTATTCCAACCAGGGAAGTTGGGAAAAAGCTTGAAAGTTGGAAATTTTGAGGAGAGTCGAGATCTTGAGCTGGGAAATTCTAGAAATTATTTCTCTATAAGTACATTCAGTTGTGAAAGTGAAACATGTTTAACATGTCCTAAGTATACAAATATTTGATTATAACACTCATGCCATCCCCTCTGGAAAGACACCATCCGTATAACAGTTCGCACGTCCAACTTCACCCATGACGCCTACCCACAATGCGCAGTCAAACTTACGAACGCACCAACGATCAAGATAACGTATCGCGTCAGTAACGTCACGCCCAAAGACTAATGGAGATGGTACTACTGCCTTCTGATTTGTTCTACAAGGTTCTGGGTCAGCGTTTAAACTTCTAGTCTGACAACGCATTACGTCATGATTTTCCTCCCTCTTCCTCACTCTACCTTCCTCTTGCCATTCAATGGTTCCGTCTCTGAGTACACGTGATCATGTTCGTGGACTGTATATTGCCATGTTTGATGTACTCATAATACCACCTACTTCAGCGCTGGTAGGCGACGCTACCTGTAGCAGATGTAATCTATGTATTTTTTTCTAAGTTCCCTCTTGGTCTAAAATACACTTTAATATTTTCAAAATTATATTTTTTGCGTTTAACAATATGTTAGTTAAAGTCTAAGCGTTGAACTTAAATCTTTCCCTTGAACTTAATAATGCAACTAATTATGAGTAAATTCTATTTGGGTTTAAAACCTTTGCTCATATATTGATATTTGAAACTTAAATTTAATTATTGTTGATAAATTCGCCACCTGGTGGTTTGTTTCTTTATTAGGCTTGTAAAATGGACCCTGCCATCTTGTTGGTGTGTTTTATCACTTACAGATGATATTGTTTGGCTACTTAATGATCTTCGTAATAATTTGTATTTGTATGCTATCTTGTCACTCGTCAAAGTGCCACAAGATGGCTAGTCCTTTTTTAAACGATTATTTGGTATTAGATTATTGCTTATTTGAGGTCACTTTACATATATTCTGATCTATAGCTTATTTTATATTTATTTGTCTCTTGATTGAATTGATTGCTTGGATCTATTCGTATTTAATCTACTACCCGATGGAGCTCCCATCTTTTGTTGACTAAATGGAACTAACTATAGTTGATTCAGCCGTTACCATATAAGTAATTTGTATATTGCCCTGTTCAATGATTTTGTTCCGAGGTTATTTACCTCTTACCTTATTGTGATTTAACAATTGTGAGCCCTCTGGGGCAGACAATCAAACTTAAACAATGAATGCAAGCATATTCATTGTTAATGCATTGTTTTGTAACTAAATGGGAACAAACTTTAACACTAACTTTGGCATAAGGCCAGCCCTATTACTATAACCAAAATCGACTCATGATGTTTGTACGTTACTATTGTTTTCTTTACATTTGATCAATGTTATTCTTGCTACCTTCTGTCTATTATATCCACTATGAGAGACTTAGGGTCGGGGGTTACGAAATCATTTAGCACAGACATGTATAGACAAATTTTAAAATTTCCTACTGTTGATTCCTACACTCAAAAGTTCCCAACTTCATAATTCATCAAACATTGAAAGGATAAATCTTCTGTGGTAGGTCGTCTAGAAAACTTAGCTAATCAAGTTGGTTAGGATCACCGTTCTTACTACCTCATAGTTTTAAAGCTACTATTACTGGCCTAATCGACACTAGTAACCTTAAAAAAGTTGGGTAAGGCTTTAAATTGATTACTTGATTAAGCCGGTGTTTTTGCGAACCAAAACTTGTTAGTTTTCCCACATGCAATGCTGGTTAATATCAAAACAAATAAGACTTTCAACTTAAAAATCTATCAATTACAAAATAACTTAAAAAATACAGTTGACTAAAACCAAAATTCAAGGCCCAGCTATCGCTTCAAATTTAACAATTTTTCAGGGGGATAACCCCTCTGGCTCCCTTGTGTTCTCAACGTTGCTATTACCACCTGGTCATCTGGGAATTTTCCAAATTTCAGAAGGCCTATATTTGGGAAATTCACTGTCTCCACCCTCTCCCTCTAAATATATTTCATGCGAAGCCCTTGCTTCCAACTCACCATAAGCTTTGGTGTGGGTTAGAATTGGAAGCAAGTGGCGTTCCACTTCGGTATACCTGATATCTCTGTCGGTATCAGGGCGAAGTCCTGGTGATTCTCCTTTTGGGTTAACTTGGACTTCTTTGGTCTTCTTCTTCTGGGTGATCTTGGACTTCTTTATCAAGCTTGGAGACACTGACCCACTCACAATTTAGTGAAATTAAAACAATTACCACCTTAAGTTAACACTGCGGTTGGATGAAGATTTTTCTAAACAAGAACACGAATAAAAAATAATTTGGCAATGATCAAAGAAATCTAAATTACTTTACATATTAAAACACAACTGAAACTAAGTGTGTGGCTGGAAAGAAACCAGTGAGAGAGCATTCTCAACCTCCTTCCCTGCTTTGGCCTGACTGGTTAGTGGCAAGTGGTTTGGGTTAAAGAGGGGTGGAAATTCATCAAATGGTTGTTTAAATTCCACGACCCCTACCAAGCTTCGTGAATATTCCTACATATGGCAGCAGTGTCTGAGCCCAGAAATAGAGAGATTTCCCCCTTCCGTTTGTTCAAGCAGCCAACCAAGCAGTTATAAAAGTTCCTTACACTAGAGACACAATAATATTATTTAGACAGTATTTACCAAATACTCAAAGTTCTAGGTAGATATTTCCTATAAATAATTAATTAATTAAACAATGTCATATCCAAAAACATGCCAGATGTTTTAAGCTTTCATGACTTTATTTGTGGTGGTGAGTTTATGCTTTTAGTTTAAATATAAACCACTAGAAGTGCTGCTTATCACTAACAAGTAATTTTGTTAAACTAGTTAGCTCCATTGCTCTCTATCTGTGTATGACACCTTCGTGTAGGCAACGATTTAACACGAAAACACGAATAACTTTTCAGATTGGACAAAATGGCGACTATTCCTAGGACCCATGAAGGTTTGTTATATTTCTTTATATAATTGAATACATAGTAAGCTATTAGAATTTAAAATAGAAACGTATTATACTCTGTTTGTAGATTAGTTGTTGGAAACATTAACGTTTCCTTATTTTATGAACTTATTATTTGAGTAACATTTTTGGACCGTCCATTAGATTTATTTATTCAAAGTGAGTAGAGCAAAAGTCATTCAAACTTCACGTAACCGCTATTCGGTAAAACTCTATATAGTATCTTTCAAGTACTTTTTATGACTTATTAGATTAAATTACACCAACACCCGTTTTGTTCATAGCAATTATAGGTATTTGCAAACTGAACAAACTACGCTTCTTGTTTTCATACACACTTAGCTCACCATCCTTATAGTTCAAGGCAGCAACCTAAATTTCTGAAGGATCCTTGGGTTATATACTCATCACGCACTTCCTATTGAAAACTGTATCAACCAATAATGCTAAAACTTTGGTCAAACGCCATCTATCAGACCTAATGAAAATAAATACATAAACATTTTTCTACTTAATAATAATTGTTAGGCGTGGGCTGATAATCATATTTTCAAACTAACCAATTTATTACAATAAAACCGGTTTGCTTTGGTAACCGCATTTAATTTAAAAATGGTGGTCAACGTAAAGTTCTATCAGACGAAAAGAGAATAATAAATCAATTGCCAGTCAAACACTGCACCATAGACACGTCTACAAAATACTGTTTCCTTGTTCTAAAAGGGTGTGTGAGGCTTGCATCAGATTTAGTGGCAATTCAGATGTATCTACACTTCACATCCTTGGCAAGGATACATTTCAAGGCTACAGCGCATTAGAGAACCAAGATACACCCCTAATTGATAATTTAGTGCTCTCTCTTGAGTGTTATTTCACAACACTTTTTCTTTAACATATTACAAGAAAAAACTTAATATTAAAATTAGCCTCCACACAACAAGAATGAGGATTATCAAATAATAGACTACCAATTATAAGACAGTTTAAATATTGTCACTAGTATTTATCATCATCATCATCATCAACTTGTTCTAGCCTGTGACCGGGTCAGTTTAGTAAACTGCCTCCATCGACAATAACACACTTGAACACAAAAACACATTAAATCACAACTTTTTATTATTGATTCCAATGTTGGGTTCACACCCAGCCTGGGTCGACTGGGTTTTCTTGAGCAATAACAATCCCTAGCACAACTTCCTTTGGAGGGGAAGTAAAGCCGTCGATTGAGGCATGCAAAAGAACCCTGGATGAGAATACCTTTCCTGGTAAAATTGATAGGCCCTTTCGCTCTCGCTCATAGAGACTCTCGTGTGCTGATATAATCAGTCGGTTCGGAAAGTGCACGTTGAATACCTCTAAATAAAATACTGTAATTATTGTTGTATTAAAGGTTAGGCTTTGCTAGGTTGGGATGGTTTTAATTAGAAACAAGTTGATTAATGTGCACCAAAATAATTATGAAAGCATTTAAATACATGATGTTGATAGGAAAATATGTTTTTTGTAACTTGGAAAGGGTGTTTTGGGTTTAACGTTGGCAGCACCTATGACCCAAGTTCTTCATTGTAATCGCGACACAATATTATGTTGTGACTTTTGTTAATTTTCCTACCATCAAAAATATACAACCTTAAAATTGGTATTATTTTGTTGTTCATATTCTGGTTGAGTGTAATTTTAATAATAGAAAGTTTTTCTTGTAATATGACAAAATGTCTGTCCGACTAAACCCAAGCTGTGCTCTCGCCAACAAAACTTAAAACACGCTCAACATTTTTATAATTTTAGTTTTTGTACATCTAAAATAATGTTTCAGTAATAATAATAATTAATACCACTACCACCACCACCAC
>CABFWO010004781.1:0-20462 GCA_902155825.1 Timema genevievae
TTCCTTCCCCCACAATGGATCCCCCACGCTCATGTCAATTGTGGCATCATGTAAAATACCCCTGAAGTTATGTGAAAATACCTTTCCCGGAAAATTGGTCTTCTGATCTAATCCGTAGAATTCACTCTGTTCCCCCGAGAGAGTGTTGGGGGTTAGCACCAGGAAGGAGCTCCAGCTGTAAAACAGGTTTGCGACACAAATATGGCAAGTTCTTGTGTCTTGCCGTGGATCAAAACGTTGACCTCACATGAGTAGGATAAGATGTAGGAAAAGAAAAAGATTCAATTGAGTGATTGTTTACAGGTATAAGAGTGACAATAGGAAAATATCTGAGCCCTGTTCAACGGCTTTAAGCGCCGACCATTCTAGAGGTTAATGTCAAACTGACAAGGACGATATCTAGGAAATGTCCGCTGCAGTGGCGTGTGTTGGAATGTTGCCCGGGTAGACAGAGTTTGATTAAACTGTACCTGTGGATGGGTCTCATAGCTGATTAAAACACTCATTGAGCAGGTATTCATTATGGTGGTTATGTAAAATGATTGGTAAAATGGGGACAGAGCGGGAGAGAACATAGCACAGGTAAAAGTTAATCAAACTCTGACTACTCTGGCAACATTACACGACATTACATTACACCACTCAGCACGTAGAGCTGGACTACCAGGGTTCAGTTCTTGTCCTGGTATCACCCTAGTATTTCTGTCTTTGTCACACATCTTCTCTCTTCTCCAACAGATGTGAATGAATGCGAGCGACATAATGGCGGATGTAGCTACAAGTGCGTCAACACAATCGGCTCCTATAGTTGCGTCTGTCCTCCCGGCTACCGACCCAATCACAGGTCAGCTGTTTGTTACTCTGGTGATTGAACGGTATAAGGCGTCACTCTCACAACAGACTAGGTTGTTGATGATGGGGAGAACAAGGTTTGAATCCCTGTCGGGTGGTTTTTCCTAAATGGTTTTCTACTCTCTCCCAACGCATGTGGGTACACTTAGTCTTCAATTCAACCTTTCTCATTGCTAGCACATTAGCTTAGTTAGTACACATGCGTGTATCTTAATAAAATACAGGGCCAAAAAAATTGACGGGAGGAAGCTTTTAGAAAATACCAACATTTTGTTATATATATATGTATATATATATAACATGTATATATGTATATATAACATTTTGTTATATATATATTGTTTTATATATATATACATATATACATGTTTTATATATATATATATGTATATATATATATATAAAACAAAATGTTGGTATTTTTTAAAAGTAGCTGCAGCATTATTCGACTTATGAATACGTGAAAATATAATTATCTAGTAACATTTATATCTTTCAGATAAAGTTCTTGCTATGCGAACAACATTGTATATTACTATATGTATTAACTCTGACGATTTTAAATATATTTTTGAAATGGGCTTATATAATATTTTAAGTTGATTGCTGGTTGTTTTTACGTGTTGACGAGAGACAATCGTAATACAGATTTGAAAGTTGTCAATGTCCATAAATAGACTACTAGTATAGAATAGTATAACACCACTAGCTAATGTTCCGTTCGTGATTCAGAGACCGTAGGGAGTGTCTGGATGTCAACGAATGTCTGGAGAAGAACGGTGGCTGCACCATGGACTGTGTCAACACCCAGGGTAGCTACGTGTGTGGCTGCAGTGACAACTTTGTACTACACCAAGATCAACACACGTGTTTAGGTAAGAGCCAGGATTACTACATCAAGATCAACACACGTGTTTAGGTAAGAGCCAGGATTACTACATCAAGACCAACACACGTGTTTAGGTAAGAGCCAGGATTACCACACCACACGTGTTTAGGTAAGAGCTAGACGACCCGATTAGCAAGTTGGAGGCAATAAAATAGCATGTTCCTATGCTGAAATGGAATCTGATGACTGTTTTTTCTTTGTTGATCTGTCCTCCTGAAGTAGTCCCGACCCGGAGATCCGAAAGAGGGACTAGTTTACCTCCAGAATTTGTCCACCCCAGTAAGAGCCATCATGTGTTTTTGTTCCCTTGACAAAAGGTAAATGATAGTGTGGCAGTTTTCTCTTTTCATACCCACACCGCAGCCGAGCTACCACGACCGTGACTGTTCGACCTTGAACCATCTCGAGCTTCAGCCAGATATTGAATTAACATTCCAAAAACAAATAAAGATAAACCACATGTCATAATACCTTGGTGAAACATTTTCAAAACTAATTACCGACAGTGTTAATTAGTTATTCACCCCATCGTGCCCTTTGTTTGTCAGAAGCTGACACCCGCTGCCCACCCATGGTTCAACCAGTGAACGGGGAGCTGAGGTGCCCGGGACATCCTAGGGGTGAGGGGGTGACGTACCCCCAAGGGGCTGAGTGTCACATCCGCTGCATCAAGGGGTTCAAGCTTGACGGTCCACACACCAGACTGTGTGACCAGCGCGGCCGGTGGTCGGGGCACGAACCCATCTGTATCCGTGAGTACGACGCCGGTATCCCTCCGCTCAAAGAGAGCACGAACCAGACTACATGTGTATTCATACATGATCGTCTGTGTTGATTATTAAACCACCTTACGTTAAGGTTGACATGTTTAAGGCTAGGTTGAGCAAGTCTCAACTATTTTTTACAACGTCACTATATATATATATATATATATGTCATATATCCGCACGTGTCTGCTCTATTTCATTACTTATCAGTAATCCACGCATGCGCACATCAACACACGCTTGTTTGAACATACATTCAGTTTTGTTTCTCGTTTAATACAAATGCATGTTTAAATACGTGTTTTGTTTTAGCGACGCTCGTGTGTATTCTAGGCTGGTACCTCTTGTATTGTAAATAGTGGAGCTCGATGATCAATGACTTCTATAACTGATGTTTCATGTTAATTGAAATTACCGCACCGCTTGATCCAGTCCCTCAGCTTGACATTATGGCTTACAACTTAGTCAGCTGTTAGGAACTGTCAAGTAAAATACCAGCATTGCAGTATGTAGGCCTACGTACATACGTACACATTAGATACAGGTGTTTTACATTTTTATTGTTACCTCAATTCTATCAGCTGGTTCTGAGAATGTCTGATCTTGGATCCTTGGTTCTTATTTATATAAGTTTAAATATTATTAATATATACTATTATATTAATATGTATTAGTTGACAACATTTATTCCGTAATTTTCAAAATAGGTCGACACATTTTTCGCTACTTTTATGTCCACTGTCCCAACGAATAATGGATTTAATATCTGCTCGTATTGAAGGAGAAAAAAAAATACCAAAAGGCTTTAAATTAGTTTGTTTAACTAAGGGGAATTTATTTATAAATGAAAACAGAAATATTAGAACTGGCAATAGTTTGGACCGTTCACTCCAAAGCATGATTTGTG
Source organism: Timema genevievae (assembly GCA_902155825.1). Lineage (NCBI taxonomy): Eukaryota > Metazoa > Arthropoda > Insecta > Phasmatodea > Timematidae > Timema > Timema genevievae. Next base: position 3,416 of record CABFWO010004781.1, read on the forward strand.
TAATAGTCTGTTGTCGTTACGTTTATAAAAGCTCCCGATAAACTAAGTTAAAGCAGGTGTGCGCGTGTTGTCGATGAAAGCACGAGCTTTGTTTGAAAGCAGGCGAGCTCTTGGTTGTGGCTTCTTGCAGCTTTGTCATGCCCCAGACTGACCCCGCCCAAGTACGGTCAACTGACGCCGTCCTCCTGCTCTTTGGGCAAGAGTTTCCACGGCCAGCACTGCATCGCCTCCTGTGTGCGTGGGTTTGTGCTGACGGGCAATGCCGTGACCACCTGCTTGCCTCATTCCCACCAATGGAGCCATCCGGTGTCAGCTTGACGCTAGAGGTCTGCCTTCTGCCAGGGATGGGCAATAGCAGGGTTGAGGGATGTCGCGAGGTGAAGCTGTACAGCAGCCATGTTGTTTCTAATGGAATACAGTGGCGTGGCGTGGATCTTTGCCAGGGCACACAGAGCCTCAACAATGTTAACAATAACTAATTGTTTCGATTGTATCTAATATTTTAATTACAAAGTGTTCACATGTAAAATCTCTGTCCACCCCGGTACAACGCCACGACACTGATTAAATCACACAGTAGATCTTCCAAACAGAAAGGTTGACGGTAGCTAATCGTTGTAGATAAAATAATGTCAAGTTAATGATTGAATCATAGATATTTGATAACGTTTACAGTTTGATTAGTTAGTAAACAAATACATCGATAGTTGACAAAATTATCGATTTATTTGATAGTGATTTTCTGTATTGCCCATCCCTGAGTTTTGCTGCAGCTTCCTACCTAGCTAGCTTGGACTGTACGTGTGTATGTGTGAGTGTGGGATGTACTACATAGGTGTGTTACTTGTGCTAGAGACTGCCAGAGTGGAACCAGCGATTAGCCTGCATGTACACGGGACCCTCTATTTGTCGTGAAAGTTGTGTTAGTCCTCTTCAACAAACAGCGGTACTCAAGGTTCTTACATTCTTCATACAGTTAGGTTTAGATCTCTGTGTAAAATGATGTTAATTAAGAAATAGGCTCAAAGAAACACAATGTTGGCGGAAGAACGGATCACGTTCAAACTCGGGGCAAGCCGACTGGGTGGCTCGGTACAGATCATGGCTCACACAAGTATTATTGATACGTTCAGGATACATAACTTTGGAGGTCCTCACACGTTCTTAGGTTGTTGGAAATTGCGGGCAAGTTTCTATTGATTCACCCTTTTAAAAACTCTAGCTACCGGTAAATAAAACTTGACCCCCAAAAATATACTAAATATAAGATTTCCAACATCTGGTCTCCGTGTGTTGTTTTATTCAACAATTACTGATTGTGAGACAACTTGTAAGTCACACTATTCACCAGTAAATAATACTTCCCTTTCTCTTCCGCAAAATACAATTGACAGTGAGATTGGGGCTCGAATTCTGGTCGGCAATACTAAAGGGGTTTTCCCTAAATGGTTTTCCACTCTCCCTCCACACAAATGCAGACACACTTCCTCTAAATCTAATCTTTGTCATCCCTAACACATAGTTAGTAGTGTAGTGACGTGTTGTCCGAAAGCGGTGCTGGAACATATTCATGTATATATAGTGTGAATAGTTCACATGTTACAAACTGTGTGATATTCTCTAGACTGTGAGGATGTTTGCTAACAGATCTAATTGTTGAGTTCTACTACTCTGTACAGTTCTAACCAATGGAGGGGGTGGAATAAAGTGTAGCAGGCTGGTTTGGGGGTTCATGTGGCTGTGATTGAAGGGGTGGGGGTGTAATACAGTGTAGCAGGCTGGTTTGGGGGTTCATGTGGCTGTGATTGAAGGGGAGGGGGTGGCAGTCTAACTGTTTGACTATAGTACATCCAACAGCTGGTGGGTATTTTGGAATAGTTTGAAATATAAATAGGGCTAGTTTTATGTATTCATACGCAAGTCATGAGACCGAGTATTTTAATGTAATATTAATATCGTTGTAAATTTAATTAGCTATACATGTTTCCCTGTCCTTAGTAAGTACAAGCAGTAGAGCGTGTTATAACATTTGTTCTAAAATACCTAATAAGGGATGGTTGGGGTAAATATCTGTGTACATTTTGATTCACACATTAAGATAGGTATAACATAGACAAAGATTAAACTGACTCATTAGTTTGGTAAATGTATATTAGAATGTTGAGCTCATCTGAATAATTGAAAAGTTTGAAGCAGAATGGGATTCACGCAATAAGGACAATATATTAGTTTGAACATAACTGAAATTATATAGCATTTAAAAATGTGTTTTATTAAATTACTACGGTTTATTTGCATATGTATGTCAGATTAATTTTAAACTTTGCTCTCTTGACTAGGTGTAAAACTGTGGAGTTTGACTGCAAAATTGTCTTATTTTGTGTTTAGATCTGTAATATATGTTTGAAAAAAAATGTATCTTATAAATCAGTTTAAAAAAATTAAAACCGTGTTTTAGTAAGCATGAAAAACATAGTAAGTATTTATTTCAAATGATTGAAAATTAAAGCAGAAATTAATAAATACAAAATAATCCTTGCAGTCCTAAAACTAAATCAAAACACAAAATTAACATTTAAAGCAAATTAGCTTAATTTTTAGTTCATCTCTTTTAAAATAATTAATTATAATGTAAAATAGTAAATTATTATTATTCAAATAAGTTTAAAAAATAATATTGTCTAAATTTTATTTTCCTTGGATAACACAAAGCTTATGTGACTTAATGGAATGTAATAAAATAAACAGCTTCCAAGTATGCATCACACACAAGCAGCGACGCTTAAAATGTTGCCTACACGATCAACCTCAAGGCGCAACTATTGTACCTTCTGGGGAAAAAGGTGGACCTTTTAGAAAACGCTCACTTTTTTTGTGGGAAACATTGATCTTATTTTAATTTAGTACGAGCGCTATTTAGCCATCAAAATTTACATATGAATAACATACGACTTGACGTATGAATACATTAAAATTATGTTTGTAACTTGTGCAACTGTAACCACTAATTTATCTATCGTGGAGTTGGTGCATTGATTACAATAACTGTATTACTGTCTATTGTCATAAGTTTGACCAGTGCAATATTTTTAACCAGATAACCAGAGTTATTCAAAGTGTTTTGACTAATTAGCATCTAACCACTAGAAATAATGGCATGACTAATCGCGCATGCGTTCCGAATGAGGGGTCTAGTATTTACTTTGCAACAAGGGGGAAGTAACTAAATAATATTATAATAGCAATTAACATTTATCATTTGCTAATGACTATTTTGGGTTTGCAGTCACAACTACATGGAATAAGGTAAAATGTTTCATATTTTCTGCTGCAATGAGTAACATTAATCTTTTAGTTTGTGCCAAATTGAGTTGTAATGGTGGTTGCCATGATCTGGAAACAAGGTGTTAAATATTAATAATTACAATCCTACACACATTTTATTTATGTGAAAGTGTGTTTATATATTCAACGTGGGAAGTACACGTAAACTCAAGATAAACCTTGCATCAAAGAGTTCACCGTAGTCATTTGAAATACTGTATTTAATTTACCTGCAAGTCTAGCAATAGATTGAATCACCAGTTACGGTAAATTAAGGTACAAATCCAAGATAGATCCATTGGGGGGTGGTTTTAAACATGTGAATTTTCTCCTGTGGATTTCCAATCCCTTCTCACCCCTAATAAGAGTGAAAGGGGGATCCCCTAAACTGCCCTCCTATTAAACTAGACTATTTGGTTAAGCTTAAGATGATAATTACTTTTTTATTTCACGATAGTTAATTTATATTTGTATATAATTAGTTTAACTATAATGAATATTATATCTGTTCCAAAGTTAGTTCAGCAGACTGTTTCTGATATTGTAATCTATTCCTGACCAGCCACGGACGTGATCCCGGAACCGTTCATCCAATGTCCTCGAGATATTAAAGTGGATCTGCCGCCGCGTCAGAGCTACACCCACATAAGAATCCAACAACCTAAATCCAACATGGACTGGTGGAGGTACGAACCAATTCCCTTCCTCTCTTTTGTTGGAAATAGTTTATATGTAACTAGAGTCATATCACCATAGAAAGAGACTTTTAGGGCTTGTAAAAATGAATGTAATTGGTTACAACATCGACAAAAGGTTCTGTCAAAATGGAACTTATTATTTGTAAAAAGTGATAGATCAAGAACAAGTTCTCGCCTCAGGACCCGTGGTTCGTGGGTTCAAACCCAGCCGGGGTCGACGGATTTTTCTTGAGCGATAAATATCCGTAGCACAACTTCCTTCGGATGGGAAGAAAAGCCGTCGGTCCTATGTCTATTATGGTATGTAAAATAACCCTATAAGGTATGAGAAAATAACTTTCCCGGTAAAATTGGTATGTCCTTTCGCTCTGGCTCCTAGAACTTTAACCTTTGTTTCAGGTATATCGAGTCCATCCCTACCTGGGGCAAGCAGTTGGAGGCAGATCTTGGTCCAGGAAGAACTGATGTAAAGTTCATAGCTCGCAGCCCCGTCAGCAACATCACGACCACCTGTACAGTCATTATCCATATCAGAGGTAGGGAGTACACACATTCGATCGTTATTCAGCTCTTGACCATTAAATACAGGATAAAGGCTCTTCTTGAAAACATTTATACTTAAATAAATCAAGTGAACACTTTAAATACTAAGCTTTGAATAAAATATCAACTGGAACAAAATAACTTTTGAAGTAGAAAATACTGTTATAAAACTTTTATAATTTGATTAGCTACTATATCCATACTAATTAAAATGGTATTAAAATATTAGTGCAAAGAGTATAATATATGTGTAAACGTTCAAATATATATATATATATGTAGTAACTAATAGTTTTTAAAATAGTTGATTCCTCTTCTCGCGATATTTTCAAATTTATTTTTAAAATATTGTCTAAAACACCTGCCATGGAAATGTTCGAACTTTCGGCAAAAGGCGCAAAGATTGATATTTGTTGAAAATTAATAATTAATAATTATATGTTCATGTACTTAATTATTTTCTTTTATTACCCATACGAACTTTACGCATTTTAATTACGTTAATGGTGTAAGGATTATGAAGGTGATATTCACAGAAAATGTACCCAAATCTGCGTGAAGGAGGCGTTAAAAACCATTTAGAAAGAAACACCCCCAATAAACCCGGTCAGGATTTGTGCCTCGAGCTCCCCGTCCAAAGAAAAAAAAATCCCAACAACTTGATTAACCTGACACATAGACTGCGCGACCACCGGTATGGATATCTACCCAATTAAGTACGAAATAAAATGTTAGTATGTTTATGAAGTGAGGTAAAGTTACCTACCCCCACGACCATAGCACAACTTAGGACGGTAATACAACTCAAACCAGGTGTCGACCATAGCACAACTTAGGAAGGTAATACAGCTCAAACCAGGTGTCGACCATAGCACAACTTAGGAAGGTAATACAACTCAAACCAGGTGTCGACCATAGCACAACTTAGGAAGGTAATACAACTCAAACCAGGTGTCGCACCGTAGGGCAGTAACATGGAGTCTTATTTACAAATCACAGGAATTGAGATAAGAGAGTAACGAATGTTCGTGTTTGCATCCCCCGAGTGAGAGAGTAACGAATGTTCGTGTTTGCATCCCCCGAGTGAGAGAGAAACGAATGTTCGTGTTTGCAGCCCCCGAGTGAGAGAGTAACGAATGTTCGTGTTTGCAGACGCGGAAAGCCCCAGAGTAAGCGACTGTCCTCAGTCGTTCCAAGTCCAACTGGCTCCAGGAGAGACCTCTCGCCAGGTCAGATGGAAGGAGCCGGTGTTCACAGACAATGTGGCTGTTGTTCTCCCTGTCTACAAGTCCAAGGTACACTACAACTATCAGAGGATGAACCTTATCCTGACAGAAACCCGCATCGGTGATCGCATGGTCTAGCACGTCGGACTGGATTACCGAGCCTCACATGTACTGACGGGACTTTGCTCTTTCCAAAGTAGTCACATATTCACACTAAAAGGATCAGACCAGTGGCATTTAGATTAAATTTGCCCATTTTTGCGTGGAGGGAGGGTGGAAAACCATTTGAGTAAAACCGCCCCCACTACATCCCTCAAGAATTAAACTTCTATCTCCATTCTATTGACGATCAGGGGTCATAAACCAGCCGATCGCGATCAACTGGTACGTTCAACGGGATTTGAGTGTACCACAGAGAAATAACCTTGATCAGTCATAATCGGTAATTTTGCGAGAAAAATAAATAAGTTTCATATGAAAATATACATTTTATTTCTTTCTAGAAAGGAGGAGACATAAGTATTTAAGTAAATATTATATTTAGAGTGTAAATGTAAGAGACATGGACATACAAAGTATAGCGGAGAAATGATGTGTGGTCCCATATCCTCATGTGTGTGTGTGTGTGTGTGTGTGTGTCAGGAACCCGGTCAGAAGATCTCAGTGGGACTCCATCATGTCAACTACCTCGCTCTGGACGCTGAGGGGAACAGAGCCAAGTGTCATTTCTCGGTACACGTCAAAGGTAAACACACATCCTCTGCTCACCCTGTGAGCCTCCATCTCATGTGCATACATTCGGGATAAGGACAGTGTTCCTTGCTGTTTTTATAGCCAAAATAAATAGAATATTTCTTCAGTACAAACATGTTATAGTCTTATATTCTTCATCTGGTGATATCAACAGTTGTTGAATACCTGTCGAGAGTGTCCTGGAATTTAATGACTACTTTTACTGCTCATTAAAAAAGATTGTCATCTAATGCCACCATGATAATGGCAGATATTCAACAACTGTTGATATCACCACGTGAAAAAATTAAAATATGAGGGTTAGCTGAACAACTGTTATGAGCTTCACCGCTCCTGAAAGTGTTCTGTGAAAGTGTTACCTTTTCATCGTCCATTTCACCCATATCCCACCACCTTAATGTATTTCTTTTGTTTCAGAATCTGGCTACAGAAGCGATGGCCGCGACATAGTGAGTAATTAAGTGATGCAAATATTAATATCAATTAAGGACTCTGTGCCATCGTTGGGGGTAAAATCTAAACTAAAGGCACTGCAGGTATTTTTTTTAATAAGGTTCTTACTGTAATTTATTTAGTCTCTCGCTGCTAAAATGAGTGCAGTTGATCTAAATCACCATCTTTATTTCAACTCATATGAAGATGAGTTTTAAGTTAATTAACAAACATTTTCCCAGAAAACCATGGAATGGAACATTCTCATTAACTCAGATTCAAGATAATTCTAGCAGTTCTCTGATTTCCAAAATGTACAACTATTTATTGGTATCCAAGGAAATAAACTAAGCCTCATTTATAAAGAACAAAGCTAAGCTATACAATTAAGTATGTATGAAAGGTGAAGGTTTTCTGAACGTGGTGAGGTATTATAGTCTTGTGTCTAGAAATGTCACCATACACATGAACTCAATCCGAGTATAATACTGAGCTCTAAGTTAAACACCTCTTCCCAAAGCTATTTTTATTTTCAGAGACCAGCAGCGTCCCGTAGGAGGTTCGTGGTCTGCCCAGGACAACAGGAGGTGGTTAAGATTGTTCCTATCTACCAGGTGAGATAACCTCTTGTTATTGGCTTACAATACAATCTCTTGGAAAATACAAACATCGATAATATCTGTCAGAAATGATCACATGACTTGACCTACCTGAGTGACATTGTTTAGATAGAACACACAGTTTCAAGGACAAGATTTTACTGTCACAGACAACTTCTTCAGGTCAAAGTTTCTCCCTCTCAAGCTACAGGTTTGCCAATGTTTGTTGTTATGTTCCCAGTGGACGGTTCCCTCAGGATGTTTCCTGCGTCGCACCCGGACCCAGATGGTTGCCTACCACCACGGGGCAGCGCAGTCGCACAGCGGTCCGACCTCGACCACCAGAGGTGAGAACTGAGACGGTCCTGGGATCGTTTCAAGACAAGGCCATGGCTACTAATGGGTTGATTTAAAGCGGGATAGCGGATGAAAGGGAACATTTTATTTAAGTTAAGGCGGCGACTGACTTGTAACAGAACAGTGTAATGTAACACGCTAGTCAGTGTTAGCGCCGAACACAGTCATCCAGTCGTCAAAATACTGGAGGAAACACGTGTTTTGTGCTGTTACCGTTCTGCAGAAAGTGTCGGAATAAAATGGAGGGGAACCAAGAAAACACTTTAGTTTTTACTGAACAATACAGGAAGAAAACTAATTTGAGGGATCGACGACATTATAATAAATTTAAAAAACTCTGCACTTGCGACTTTTCATCTAGAAATGAGTAAAAACCGGAGCAGTGTCGAGACGAACCTTACATTACAAAGCTCGGCTAAAGTCAAGTCACCGGCTTTAGGGTTAGATATCATCGGGGAAAGGGGGGTACCTTATGAAAGCACATGATCTCGGCTCTAGTCCAAGATACAGACAGACGGTGACGCGAAAACCACTTTTTCAGGGGTAATTATTGAGTAAAGTAGCGACGTCACGTGTTGAATAAAGCCCTCCTCTTGTTTCCAGAGCGGGTAGTTCGTCCCCCCGGATCAGCGGACCTGCGCAGAGGCAGGACGTGGCAGCAGACTGCGGACCAGGGACTGCGAACCAACAGAAGAAGATGTTGTGTGTGAGATGTGGACATCAACCTCAACATGAGGTTTCCTCGTGTTTCCTCGTAAGGTAGCCCCGCGTGGACCTAAGAACTAATTGAATGATTTTCCTATTTATTTCATTTTTTAGAATACATTACAAAATAGAATAATCAAGTACAGAAAAGTTTAAACTTGTTTATTTTTATGAATACAAAAATGGCTTAGTTTATTTTAAAGTTATATTTTAAGTAAAGTTTGGTAAAAAAAACAACAACCCAGAGCCAGACAAATTTGTTCAAGTTGAGATTTAAAATCTATCGTGGAAGGTTTAACATTTTTTATTCAGCGAAGTGTTGAAGACTTAGTTAGGTAACACAACTTGAACTAGATGCCATTAGAAGGCAGTGGAATTACTGAGAGGAGTGAAATCTTTCTTTAAAATAACAGAAAAATAAATACAACTACCAGTGTAGGCCTAAATGCCCACATTTTTATGTTTATATGAGACAATCCTTTATACCAAATTTTAGTTTTCTAGCCCATATAGAAGTGGTTAATCTTTTCCGGACACACANCACACACACACTGACTTTCTGATTTATATGCATTAATCCTTAAGGAAGTATTATTGGAAGCTTTTGGTACATGAGCTGGAAAAATAAAATTTGCCAGGAGTGTTGAGGAATTACTCCAATAACAAAATAAATGGTTAAATATTTACTATTTAGAAAGGGGCCTGAAAATGAGTGGGGTGGATAAAATCTTATAATCTTTCTAAAATTATTATTAAATCTTCTTTTCGTCAAGGAAGAAAATTTAAATTCGTCAAGTTTGTAAAAGAACCACCCCACAATAAAGTAAAAAGTTTGAAATTTAAAAATAAGAGGGCAGGAAATAGCTGATAGAAAAACCTGCTTCTCGATATGGAAGACAATTTGAATTTTGTTAAGGCAGACGAGGAATGTCTATAAATAAACCAATACAAAAACTAAATATATTATTAAAGGGCTGCGCATACTAACAGCGCCATTGCGGGATGTTGAACTAACAGCGCCATTACGGGATGTAGGAGAACTAACAGCGCCATTGCGGGATGTAGAAGAGCACTAACAGTGACATTGTGGAATGTAGGAGAACACTAATCGGGGCGAATAAATCGCGCTTCATCTGGCAAGCGTCCCACCAGGTTCGCTGCATGCACTGTTTTCCCGCCAACTGTGTTCCTTTGTGTTATCATGTCTATCACAGAACAGTTATTAGAAATAGTGAACACTTACCTCCTGCCTTACGATTTGGCTACGGGAACATCAAGAAGAAGAACTGTATTCGGAAACAGATCGGGAAGGAATTAAAAGTATCTGGTGAGTAAATATTCTCCGTGCGACATTCTTTCTTTATTAATGTCATGCACCTCTTGGTTTGTTCGTTCAGCTACAGCAAGTAACAATATTTCTTCTTCTGACCAAGTACACACAGCTACAAAATTAATATACACTTAATAATTAGCAATTTAATTAACATGTACACTAAAACAAACACGGACCTACATATAGTGGTAACCTTCCTTCAACTACCGCGATTCGCTCCACCATCCTCAATCACGCCACAAACTACCTCGTTCATTTGCGCACGCCTTTAGAATTGAGATAAAAAAACTAGAAGTCAAATGATAAATTGGCGCCCAACTAGCAGCGACATAGCTCAATGAACCGTGATGCTTATTATTCAATATGTTTCTGAAACAGAGGATATTATTTATGATCGTGCTTAGGTAAATATTGCCTTGTTAATGGGCTGCGTTTTTTTGTGCTCTCAGTTTGTGAAAAAGGTAATATTTTGTATCTACTATTTAATTTATTTTAATTTATCCATTACCGTGATTGGGTTATGATTGCCATAGCTATCTCAGGAGTTTAACAATGAACGGGTCAAATTGCAAGTAGTTAATCAATCAAACAAAACATAGTTCTAGAATAGCAAACTCTAGTGATTTTCAACCCATGTTAGTGGTCGAAAGGGGCCTTATGTACGTATCCCCTTTTTCGGAATCAATTAAACAAATTAACAACTTTAATTTACCGCTGTAACAAATTTGTGTTGGATTATTTTTAAAATAAACTTCTCAGCTTTGATTGTCGCCACCGAATAAATTATTCGTCTGTAAACCTTCATCGTTTATTATATTAGTTTATCTATTGTAGATGTCACACATCCCATAACGAGTTGAACGCTGCCAACATAACGTAATAACCATATATTTCCCTCATACATCAATCACTCAATAAAGCTACGGGGAAATTTAACACATTAAGGTTGCCACCCACCGGTCCGTATCGCATGGAATCAGCTCAAGTCTACATTATGTTGGGAGAACTTAAGTTGGGATTATTTTACGATCCGGCGCGGAGTGATACGAATCAATGAGATAAGCCATAGCATAATTTTGGGCCCACATGTTTGGTAGTTATGCTGTTTGGTTTATAAAATAAAATATAACTATTTATTTTTTATAGGGCCATTAATTTATACATATATATGTTGTGAACTTACCTATGCTATTTTGAAATAACTAAGAGATTCCTTTGGAAAATCCATTTTGAAAGTTAAATTTGGATCTAAAAAACAGATAGTCAACTAAACCACTTAGATTGAAGTATTCCATAGATAATGTAGAGTTCACTAAAATAAATTCGGTTATTTTCATTTAATAGTCATAACATTTTAAAATAACGAGTCTGCAAAGTAACGGGTTTTGTTGAAAGTAAATCTGTTTTGGATGGTTACAATATTTTTGTGTAATACAATATAGAATTACAAATTAGTATTTTTTATGTAATCACAATAAAGTAATCTAAACTATTACATAATTAATGTTGTAAGTCGTTTTAGAACTGAAATACAATATTATGACACATTGTTTTTTGTAAAATAGCTAAACATATTTAGAATTAAAAAATGTGTATGTAATAAAAATATTATTGCCTATAGTATATATATATTTGTATTGTTTGTTTTTAATATATTTTTAGTATGAAATATAAAACAGTATATTTCTTGTAGGAACCTAAAAGATTGTTTATTTTTAATGACAGTTTTTATTGTAATGTGACTGATTTGTAAAATATGTGTTCTTACCGGCGATGAGTCGGTTACAATATTATACCGGTTCCGTTATTTCGGTTCCCCGTTCCAAGCTATACTCGATTGTCCAAACCAAATTGAAGCCCTTCTCTCAGCATCTGTGGGTCCATGCACTAAATTTAAAACTAGTCCAAATTTGGTTTTCCGGTGACGAGGTCGTGTTCTAAGAGAGCTTCTCTTAGGCTTCCTATTAGCAGATTCTGGTACATTTTATCTTGATTACACCCTCATCACTACTCCCTTAGTGTAAATATATGGATAACCTAAAAGGGTACTGCAAATTTTTTTTTATCTTTTTTATGTAATTGCTAAAAATATATTAGATAAAATCACTTAAATAACGAGGATCCCAGGAACCGAAACCGGTTCCGGTTATTGATTGAAGACCCGAACCGGCCCACCACTAGTTCTTAGTATTAATGTAGAATGCCTAGAAAATAAATGTTAACAATATCTTAACGAAGTGACAATAATAATTCTGTAATTAATTCACAATTACCAGTGAAGAGACCGACCATTTTGAACTAGGTCTTAGCGACTAGAGAAATAGTTTGTGTCTAATAAATGAGTCCATCTTACTTTCTTTTATATCTTGTGTTATAACAATTGTCTTAGACTAAAAAATAAAATTACCAAACTTAACATTGAATATAGTTATTTTTAATGTCAAAATAATCCGCCATTTGTGTTTATTAAAACTACATTTTTTTATTACAAAGATGAAAAGATGTATAATTTATCTTTTTAAATAAAGGAAAACACAAGCAAACAATAATACATTACAAAATATGTACACAATAAATTATAAATACAAGTAGGATACATCAAGTGATTAACTTTTGATTATTTCTTTCAAATGTGTTTTTATCAAGAGTGTATTGTAAACCATTTGTACACGTCATATTTATGTATTTTGTTGAATCCTAATCTTTGTGTTGTTTCTAAGTAAAGAGAGCCGCCAGTCTCCTAATTAGTGTTGTAACTAGAGTGTTGTTCAAATATTAAATACTAGATGGACATGTTTTTGAAACGCCACTTGTGGATATTTACGTGAAGCAGATCAACGAATTTTACAAATGTTGGCCCATTTTGAGAATTGTGTCTGCATTTAAATACTATATTCTAAATATCTGTGAACTCTTGAATTAATATTAATGTAGCAAACAAAACATATTAAAATATAGATGTATTAACATTTAATTACAAATATTAATACCTCAAGGAGTCAAGTATTCTTGTTGATTCGTGTTTCATTTTAGGAAGTGAGCTTACAGGAGATACTTATATTTAAGTTCCATATTTAACAAGATAAGCAGAGCTAATTCATTGATCGTTAGGATTAATCAGTTAGTGGCAAACACAACATTAATGTTCATTATTGCACTTACCTCACAACGCAGAGAAATGTTCCTTACAATGACGTCAGTTGAGGCAGTTTGAGTGCGTTCAGTTTATTGTCTAGGCTCAGATAAACTCGCTCGAGTAAAGATAACTTTATCTTATATTTTCTGAATTTGTTTGTGACAATACACACATCAGTAAAGACAACAATGTTGTAGCATGTCGGAGGAATAATAAGACAATTATAACGGTCCCTGTTTAGTTAAACAACAAATATAAAAAATACTGTTCTGTAATAAATATTACAAACTAATAATCGTAAACAAAATAATACAAATATTCTTAGAACTTAATTAGTTTTCAGTTTACTTAAAGGAAATTATCCTCCTGAATTCGTTGAAAAGAGATCCACGAACACATCTTGGTATCGTCAACAATGATCTACAATCGAAATGTTTAAGGCTGTTGAAAACAACATGTTGTTTCCGTCCACTTCCAGCCGATTGTTCAACAACGTCATAATCGCAACAACATAAAATATGATATTGTATTTGAAATACAATCCTTGACACGAGACAAACTAGAGATGGTTTACAAACTGATTTGATAGTTTTATTTAATTTAGGATGTTAAAAAGATTACATTTAGAGTAAAACTAAACTTTGACGTATTCATTAGTTCAAATCAGTACAAGACTCTCAGTTAATTAATATTTAATATGATGAACTGCTTAATCGACAGAGAAAAATATATTGTGTTGTCGATTTACAGTAATTACGATAAATATAGTGAAAAAAGGGTAATTTCTTAAGATAATGATTATAACGATCAAATTATAACTTTAATATTGTGCGCCTCTCGATTATAACAACAAGTCCTCGTAAAGACGGTTACTGGCGTCCATTTTGAACTACACACATCGTCATACGTTGTGTTATATTATATGAACGTTGTTCTCTGATAAAACTATCTCTAAGTATTCCGTCACGATCAATGCACCGGCTGAGGCCCACGGTAGTTACATGTATTATTCTTGGACGAGGCTGTGGTTAGTTAGGTTAAATAGAGCGACGGATTGTCCCAGGCTTACTGTCACTGAGCCAACCCCTGAGACAATAACAACAGAAGGTCGTTGTTCGTGAGGGAGGATCACACGTCGTGTCTGCCGAGGACGCTGATGACGAGGGTGCAGGACGCGGACAGGTGGGAGATGGGGTGTCTTGCTGTGAACTTTATCGGCCACACCCCCTCCGGGAGCTCCGCCTCTAGTAACTTTCCCCACATGGGCTCCGCCACCACATGCCTGCGGACAAGATGCACACTGGTCAGTCCCCGCACATCCATCCTGCCGCATGCACACATAAACAGCTGGTTTGAATGACGACGCCTCTCAATGGTATGAAATAGTTCCCCACCTGAACCAATTGATGTCTGTAACTGGTTGTGTGAACGCTATAAACGTACTTCTCTCTTGGGGCAACAATTGTGTCGTTATGTTGGCAGGACATTCAATTGTTGGTTTCTTGAATTCTGAAACAAAACAAAGTTTATAACACTGTCATGTTTTAATCCTGACGTGCGATAAATAATTTGAGAGTGAGCTGGTAAATAATACAAACAAGATAGTTCTCGGCAGAAAATGGAAACTTTAAAGAGGAAATGTTTCCAAGCGGAGGTGAGTCCTGGAGGGAGATTCTAGCACTTGACTGCTCAGTTGTCAACTGTCTATCCACATATGATGGTCTTGGTACGTCATGTGTGATATTGACACACATCTATCCACATATGATGGTCTTGGTACGTCATGTGTAGATATTGACACACATCTATCCACATATGATGGTCTTGGTACGTCATGTGTGATATTGACACACATCTATCCACATATGATGGTCTTGGTACGTCATGTGTGATATTGACACACATCTATCCACATATCATGGTCTTGGTACGTCATGTGTGATATTGACGCACATATATCCACATATGATGGTCTTGGTACGTCATGTGTGATATTGACACACATCTATCCACACTTATTGCCTCACACGTCCACTATTGCTTCAGACCTGTAGCATCCATGGCTGTTTCCAGTGAGACACAAAGGGATAGCTCTTGCAGATGTTTGTGCACCAGCAGTTGCACAAGAACGCACCATGTGGCTTTGTGAGAAATGGAGGAAAGTTTGATTTTTGATTGGATCAATGGAAAATGATGACATCTTATAACACCAGATTTTAGATAAGAACGGGCCATTGAATTGACTCTGAGATGTGATCAAAGGGTAACGGGGAGACCCGATCATACCCGATTCAAGCCGGAAATTACCAAACACACGACGACATGGGGAGAACACGCACTCCCTGCAATAGTTTGATATCGCAAGTCGACCCCGCAGAGTTCGAGCTGATATAACTGTTCTAACCACTCTACCTTAAAACACAGGGAACATCGGCGTAGTACCTGCACTCTGGAAGGCCAAGGTTCAATTCCAATTAGGCGCATTGGGTATATTTATGTTTATAAGCTGTTTTATATACTTTTTACTTATAATCTCGAGTTCCTTAAAATTATACAAGCTCCCCACGTTGTGTACTTAGATTTGTCAGAATAGATTAACCTTTCCGCCACCAGTCTACTGTGAGCCCGATGTCTTAGACCATGTAGCAACCGGTGTGGATGACGCAACAATAATCACGTGAAAACTATAACATTGTATCTGAATGACACACGTGTGTTGAACACGTGACCTGTTCCTTCCATTGTGAGACACTCGTGAGATCAGACCTGAACGCTAATTATGACAAGGAAATTTATATCGAAGTTGTCATTTTATTTATTCCGTTTCAAACACTGATGGACTAGGGTTGAAGTTAAGGAAGTATGTATATACGTTTTATTGGAAACTTGGTCGAGAGTCGAAACCAAACCTTCGCCGTAATTGGCAAGACAGAGGAAACGAGACTGACGTGTTGGTCTGCCTGCCCACCGGTACGGGTCAACTCTTGTGAAGTATTCACGTGCACTCTCTCTCTCTACACAGCTGCTCACTAGAGTGTAGTTTAGTCACAGGCAGACAGACAAACAGGAAGATGGACAAATAGGCAGACAAACAAACAGGCATACAAACAAACATGCAGATAGACAAACAGGCATACAAACAAACAGGCAGATAGACAAACAGGCATACAAACAAACATGCAGATAGACAAACAGGCATACAAACAAACAGGCAGATAGACAAACAAGCAGACAGACAAACAAGCAGACAGACAAACAAGTAGACAGACAAACATGCAGACAAACAAACAAGTATACAGACAAACATGCAGACAAACAAACATGCAGACAAATATGCAGACAAACAAACAAGTAGACAAAGAGGCATGCAGACAGGAGGCGGCATACAAGAGGCAGGCAGACAGACAGATACACATACAAACAGGCAGACACACAAACAGACAAACAAGCAAGCAGATGCAACCGTGCACTGCTTACCGTAGGACACGGTAATGTAGTTACGGTAGTTTTTAGGCAAGTTGTAATACGGGCTCCATCCTCTCAGATAGCGCAGCGGTCGTAGCAGAAGAATGAAGTTGTTCCCGCTCCAATGAGGAGAGGCTATCGAGAACCATCGTCAAGTTAGAGGGAATATCAGACATAACTTTACTTCCTACAAACCACTCGCCACCAATCTTACATTTAGTTCAACTAGATACTGAACATATACATTAGTACAATATAGTAGGATTTACAATATGGCGATAAAATACAGCAGCCCAGTTTTTAAAATAGGAGCAACGTCACAGGATACCCCAAGCACCAGACGAAGTAGATAACAATATTGTAACAAGTATTGTACTCACACAGTATCCTCCCTTGCCCCTAGTATTGTACTCACACAGTATCCTCCCTTGCCCCTAGTATTGTACTCACACAGTATCCTCCCTTGCCCCTAGTAT